>JAOXYJ010081750.1:0-11582 GCA_028566555.1 Lithophaga nigra
ATCATTTCCAGAATCATGTGATCTCTACTTGACCAATCATATTAAACCATTCCAGTGAAACACTGAAGTAATGTAATAGCATGTATGAATGAATGAATGAATGAATGGATAAATGAAATAAAGGGAATGACTAATAGACCAGCAAAATCTTGTAAAAATATACCAATTACTTTTCAAAATCTGTTTCATTTACAACCCAGTTTTATTTCCGGTGACAGAATGCTCCAACAATTCTTGCAGGAATGTGCAAATATATACACAAACTTGACACAAGTGAAACTTGATAACATGGATTTTCACTGGTAATGCAGGACAGTGACGTCATTGTGAGATTGGTAATAAGTCATGCAGCAAGTAACATTATTTTTGCTTAATGACATCCTAGACATATTTGTAACATGTTAATACAGATATTGATTTTACCGAATTTTAGGGCCATTTAAAAGCCCTTGTGAACTCCTCTAGGGTCAAAATGATGTATATTATTTCAGGTAGTATAATATAATAGTGGGTAATTTATTATAATTGATGGAGTGTTGTCAGATTAACAAATACTTCTGTATAAAGGGAACAAAAGAATGATTATCAAATAAAATTATTATGTAATATATTAATTATTATTCAACATTGAACAATGTAGTAATTGTTGACATAATTATTGTAAACATTTATAAGTGTCATAATATTGACCTCATGACATATGGTGACAATGTCATAAATATGTCAGTATTATACAATGTATGTTTTTTTTTCTTCAAGAAACAACAATGTATGCAAAATAAAATTGCTATGAGTCATGGAAAGTAGGTCAACAGAAATTTTACCCTGTGGATATTAGATCAAAATCTGACATATGTATCGATATAAAATAGAATCTAACCTGTTTAGATGGAAGAAATAAAGAGATTTTTTTTTGTATTTACAGTGTAGAAGACTATGAGCTGGGAAGGATATGACGAAGGTCAGTTTGTAGAAACTGAAGGGGATGAGTGTGTCCAGCCTAATGATGGTAGAACAGTACCTTCTGATGATTATCTACAAGAAAATGAAAATTATGAAAGACACGATAGAGCCCTTCACTCGAGATCTATATTTGTACCGTCCAATAGATATGTAAGAGGACGTCCATATCGTAGAGGATTTTGGCGAGGCAGTAGTTATAGAGGAAGAGTAAAACCACTTAGAAACAGATTTAGAGGGAATAGAACAAGAAACTCATCAGATGGAGAGAATAGATCACCCAGTGTGGAAAGATCTAATGAATCATTTAGAAGTGAAAGTAGAGAACATTCTTATTCTAGAGTTAGTAGAGAAAGATCACACAGTTCATCACGTAGTAGTAAAGGACGATCTAGTAGATCACATAGAGACTACAGCAGAGACAGATCTTCACACCATAGACATAGAAGCCACAGTCGTGGCAGAAACAGAGGTCGTTCAAGATCACGTAGTCGCTCACCAAGACATCGTAGTAGATCACATAGTCACTCACCAAGACATCGCAGTAGAAGTAGAAATAATAGAAGGTCTCGTAGAAGTCACAGTGGAGAAAGGAGCAGACCTTTAAGTCATCATAGAGACAAAAAAGAATCTTACCACAGAAGAGATCATTCTTCTAGACAACCAGACAGACATAATCATAGGCAGAAGTCAACAGAATTACGAGAAAATGGTATCAGATGTAAACCAGACATAAACTCATCAGACATTGATAATAATAAAAAATTGTGTTCGTCATCGGACGAGCGAAAGAAACATAGATCAAGCCAAAAGAGTGCAAGACTTACATCTTCTGATGATAAACCTAACCGAACGAAAATAAAACAAGATACTTCAAGCATTAAATCGAAAAATTCTACGAAATCATCTAAATATAAGAAGGATCTAAAAGTTATTATCAGTGGTAGACTAAAAGAATTCAAAACTGGATCCAAAGGAAGTTTCAGTAAGAACCATCTGAAATATCTGAAGAATAAACATGATTTAAGACATAAAATAAAACAGGAACGGTGCGTTTTATCTGCCACTGACATTGAGTGTCTTCACACAAAAAATGATAGATACCATTACTACCGAGATCCAAACAAATCATCAGAAAGTACTAACTCAAACGAAATGTCCATCTTTGATGAAAGTTACAAAAATGTGAAACTAACCTCAACTCCTAATGTTATCAATTTGGCCAAAAGCATTTCTGAAGTTTGCAAATCACGGATCACTGCTGAGGGGAAAAGATCTTTCTCAGATATTAGGGAGGAAGAGCAAAAATTGAATGAGGCCAAAAAGCCAAAACTTACAAATGAAATTAATGAGGACAGCAATGAAACAAACAATAAAACTGCACATATTGACAACAGTATACAACAGGAACATGAGATTTTATGTAATAGGGAACAATCAAAAAGAGATATCAAACATGGCAATGATAGTGAACAAAAGCATGAAGTATCTCGCAGCATACAATCCAGTAGTGAGATCGTACAACCAAACAAAGTGATTGTATCTGATTGTATATTACCAAATAAGGAGACAATACCTTGTAACAAACACTCAGAAAAAGGTATGGTTGGTCATAATGAACAACTAAAAGACGTGATTGGTTATAACGAACAACCAAACAAAGATACAACATATAACACCACACAACCAAGCAAGGAAGCTATGTATAAAAGAATACTTCATGAAGAACAGACAGAAAGTGTGCCATATTTCACAAACATTTCAAAATCAAGGTCGTTGGTTAAGCAATTAAATACTCGAAAACCGCTGCTGCCAACCCCACCTAAACCTGCATTTATGGACAATAATGTACCCGTTTCTAACATTACTAAAACAAATCCTTCGGTGAATAGATTTCACAGTAAACCACTGTTACCAACACCGTACTATGGAGGGACAGATAATACAGTGACAAATGGTCATCACTTTACTGATTCATTATCAGAATCTGTTAAACTTCCCGATAATTTACTGAACAAAGAACAACTTGATTCAGCAATCAATTGGTTTCTAGAGAACAACTCAATTGGATGGAGCTTGTCAAAATCAGTAGAAAGTGACACAAGTATTAATCAAACATCGGAAATGAGCAACTTGGATATACCACACCATGTGGATCAATCAAATTCAAGTCTGAATGTGGTAGATAGGAGACAATCACTGGGCATATGTGAACAATCAAAATATCAGAAAATTCAAAGTGATGGACACTGTTTGTACACACCATCATCAGTCTCAAATAACTGTGAAAAAGTCATCGATGCTGATACCTCTCAGAAAACTGCTGCAAAAGTGACAACAGAATCTAAAATGAAAGTGAAAGTAGCAGATGAACAGCATGATGTAATAAACAATAAAATGTCTAAAAGCGCTTCATGTGATAATTTACACAAACCTGAACTTCTGCATATCAAAAAGAAAGAAGACAGGAAGAGACACTCTAGTGGTAAAGTGGTCAACACAGAATTGACACAATCGGTCAAACCTCCAAATGAAGATACAAATAACAATGTCCATTGTGTTGGGACTAAGAAATTAAATGAACATAAAGAAACTAAACATACTATGAAGACATCTGAAAAATGTGCAGAGAAATCAGCTAGTTCAAAAAGTGATGTCAAGACAGGTAAACAATCTGTGCACCTACGTACTACAGAATTAGGTAGGAGTTTGCATGTGAAGAAAGAACTGACATCAAAATCGGAGATAAACATTAAAAATCAAACAGTACTTGGTCAAAAGTCTACCATCGGTGCAGAGTCATCAGTTAGAAATAGATCAGTATCCCTTGATTCTAGTAAAGATCTGACTACAAATATTAAAGATACGTCAACAAGTCCAGAAACTCAAATCACGGAAAATAAATTAACTTCAACTCCTCTAGCACATGGAAAAACAGTGTCTTGTGATAAAGCTCTGTTTCTATCACCTGTTGAAAATGTTAAGGCATCATCAAGGGGGAAAACCCGTCATTCATCAGGGAGTCATGGTGATGCACAAAAACGCAGATGTACTGTTACATCAGAAACAATATCTGAATTGGACTGTAGTTCTGAAAGTTTGATGGTCGTGGATAGTTGGCATGAGGAATCATCTTCAAACACTGAAAATTCACAGAGTGATACAAACAGTCAGTCAAGTAAAGTAAATCAAGAACAGAATTCAAGTAGGACCAAAAGAGATGGAGCAAATGCTGAAGGCAGTTCTGATAGATTAGATACTAATAAAAAATCAAGTCCGCACACAAATAGTCCGCTAAAGTTGTCTGAAATTCAGAAATTAAAATCAGAAAAGACAAAACTGAATGCCACAGATACTTACTGTTCTGCTGTTAAGGAAATTAAGAACAAAGATGAACAAAAGACAAAACAGAATATGAATGAATACAAGGAAGCAGGAGTATTACCTGTGGAAACAAAAACTGAAGGTCAACAAAGAATGACCAAGGACATGTCATGTGACAAATCAAAGTTATCTCAACCGCCTGTTCATTCCTTATTTGGACGTAAGATTAGGACAGGGTTAGAAGATTTTAAGTTAATTAAAACACCAAAGAAAGAGAAACCATCAGATAATACTGAGGAGAAAAAATCTAAAACTGTTGAATCAACAAAAACTAGTGGATTATCTATAACAGTTGATGTCGCACAAAAACTAAAGGAAAAGTTAAAATCCTGTAAGGTGAAAAGTGTGAAGCGACTTTACACAACAAATATGGACAAAAAGATTAAATTAGAGACTTTGGCAAACAAGGAAGCGAAAATAAATAATACTGAAGTGGATGGAAATAAAAATGAACAAAAAGATAGCAATGCTACAAGTGAAAAACATGTCACAAATCATACAAGGGAACAAATAAAAAATGTAAAAAAGGTTGAAACCGATGGAAATAAAAATCAGCATAAACTCAAGGCTCATTCAGAAAGTCGAAGTAAAGATAATAAATCAAAGGAACAGACAACAGAAATTTCTTCCCGTTTACATGTCAATCACGAAAAAGCTGACAAAACTTCTGAACAGAAAGATCAAGTTTCTAATGAGAAAGTGCATGATGGTCATAAGAAACATAACAGTAGAGAGAAACCTGGTAAGAATGTACATGCAACAAATATCGATAAAGTAGACAGTAAGCATAAAAGGATGAAAAATGATGAAAACTGTGAAAAGAAAGACCAGTGTACACATGTGAAAGAACACTCTAGTGATAAGAATTGTAATAACAAGGAAAAAAATGTTGATAAGGATATACATGAAAAACAAAAAGAGAAAACCGAAAGTAGTCATAAAAAGTTAAGAACTGATGAAAGACAGAGCATGCAAGATAAGATAGACGAACATAAGAATGAACATAAAACCAAAGAAACAACAGAGGAACAAGATGGACATAAAAAACCAATAGATACCAAAGTTCATGAGAAACATGAGCAAATGGAAAATAGTCATGAAAGGATAAGAAGTGATGAAAAACAGAGTATACGAAATAAAACAGTTGAAAGTAAGAAAGGACATAAAACCAAAGAAACAGCAGTGGAACAAGATGGACATAACAAACTGATAGCTACCAAAGCTCATGACAAATGTGGGAAAACGGAAAATAGTCGTAAAAGTATGAAAAGTGATGAAGAACAATGTACACAAAATAAGATAGTTGAAAGTAAGGAAGAACGTGAAACCAAAGAAACAACAGTGGAACAAGATGGACGTAAAAACCTGATAGATAACAAAGTTCATGACAAACATGAGAAAACCGAAAGTAGTCATAAAAGTATGGAAAGTGACGAAGGACAGTGTACACAAAATAAGATAATTAAGAGTAAGGAAGAGCATGAAACGAAAGAAACAATAGTGGAACAAGATGGACATAAAAATGATCTTGATACTACTGAAAATGTTGAAAAATGTCAGACTGAGAACACTGAATTGGTAGAAAGTAATGACAATGAAACAGTTAAAAAAGATAAGAAAACTGATCATAATTTTACTGATCAAAATGTGGATCTCGCCCAAGGTAAATCAGATCATCTAGAAATTGATCAAAATGTGGATTATAACACAGACAGTACAGGTGCTAATGAAATCGTCGAGAGTTTTGAATGTGTTGCAATTATAGAAAATTTGGATTCAAACAATGTTGCCAACTTGAGTATGGATGAAATGGAGAAATTTAAAAATGTTGAACATGTGGAGGTTAGTGAGAATACTGACAGTAGTCTTAGTACTCTAAGTGCCGAAGAGATTAATGAAAATGAACTCATTAATGATCTTGAATTTAACACTATGGAAGTGTCAGAGGAGGTTGAGATACAAACTTCATTTGAAGAAGTATGTCCATCTGCCGTGGAAGAAGTTGAAATATCAACTACAGATGAAATGCTACCTTGTCACATAGAACAATTACAAGTTGTCACTGAAAATAATGTTTGTATGGACAATGCTGAAGAAAATGTTGGCAGCCAGACAGTTTGTGCAGAGAGTTTATCCAGTTCTATCGATTACAGTAGAAATGAACTGTACAGTGGTGATAAGGAATTTTGCTTGCCAGCTGTGTCGGATAAACAAACAACATTTGTGTCAAGTTCATTAGATAAACAGACCACATGTGTATCGATTGCATTAGATAAAGAGGCTACTTGCACATCATCTGCATTAGGTAAAGAGGCTACATGCACATCAGCTACTTTAGATAAACTGGCTACATGTGTATCAGATTTAGATAAAGAGGTTATGTGCAAATCAACAGCATTAGATAAACAGGCTATGTGCACATCAACTTCGTCAGATAAACAGGCTACATGCACATCAACTGTATTAGATAAACAGGCTGTGTGCACCTCAGCTACATTAGGTAAACAGGACACATGCATATCAGCAGTGTTAGATAAACAGGCCACATGCATATCAACAGCATTAGATAAACAAGCCACATGCAGGTCAAATGCGTTAGATGAACAGGACATTTCAGGAATAATGGATGTAAAGGCCAGTAAGCAAAACGAAATTCTGAGGAATGTTGAAAAACCAAGTATACACACAGATAAACCAAAAAACGTTGAATCTCAAACAAGAATGAATCTGGATAAACCATTGAACAATGATTCTCGAAAAGATGTTAATCCTCAAACTATCAAATCTTTCGATCAAAATAAGAAAATAAAAGATTCAGAGAATGATACCACTAAAACTACACATAAAATTGATGTGAAGAAAGTCATTGATAAATCGAACAGTGCGAATGGAAAAGGCACCATATCATCAAAATCAGTAACCTGTAAGAAAATGCCATGTAAGACATTATTGGCAAAAAACAGACCTATTCCTGCAGTGAAGGCTCAATCAAAATTATCAGAAAGTAGAAATAATTTAACTTCAAAACAGTGTGACATAGAAACACCATCAGCAAAGGCAAATGTATTAAAGAACTGGAAATCGAGTAGAAAGTCAGTACCGCTGAAAACTAAAACAACTGACATATCCGTGAAGGAAAAACTGAATGTAGGCAACAAAAATACATCTGTGTCTGATAAAATGGTTGGTCATGCTTCATTGACTAAACATGTATCATCTGATTGCAAGAGTCATTTCAAGAATTCCTCAGATATTAGTAAAACAGAAAAAGTGCATGTTAATGAAATGATACCTAAACCAAAGTCAGACCATGGAACCAAGGCAACGTCTGGAGCAAATAATAGTGCATCAAAGCCCAGTGCTACAAAGGAATCCGATTCTACTGCTCAAACTCAAAATACAGAAGAAATACTGTCAAAATCAGGAAATAATTTCTCTAATGCAGAAAGTAAAATTTATAATGCTCAAGAAACAACACTGGTAGCTAATGAAAACACAAGTTTTAAAGGTGATAGTTCAAATATGACTTTATGCAAAACAGTTCAGCAGTGCTCAGGAAATGAAAATGAGCAGCAAGTCCAAGAAAAATCTTTTGAAAAAACTGTTCAGAAACAAGATTCTGTCAACAAACAATGTGAAACTGAGGAAGGCCGTACACAACGTCAAATACAGGTTGAATCTTCAACTGACTTAGTTGGAAATTGTATTGTACAGGATAATAAGGCAGACTCAGATGACCAGCTTTGTGGAATAAAGATAGTTTCTGTATGTGGAAATGTTGACTTTAACCAATCAGTTGATTCAGGACAAACTGGTAGACTTAATGATATGGATCACCAATCAGTTGATTCAGAACAAACTGGTAGACTTGTTGGCATAGACGAAATTCATGTTGATATTCCATTATTTGATGACAAGGATGTCAATAGGCCTGTGACTCCATCTTTGGAAAATATGGATAAAATTCTTAACAGCACTCCAATGAAAAAATACGACAAAATTAATGAAAAGACAGGTGAAAACGGGAAAGATGACAAAAATGACAACAGTAAAGTGACATCTGAATCAGATAAACTGGTTACTGTGATGAAAATGCCGTCGTTGGTTCATAAGGGGAGCCGTGTTGAAAGTTTGAATCAAACATTTGTTCCGATAGAGGCAAACAATTCTACAACTGACGAGGAAAGTGAATTAGACAGCAGTGGAGAGAAACTCGTTATTGATACAAGTCAGTCAGAAAGCACAATGTCAGTAGATTCTAATTCACTTGGAGGAGAGAAAACTATTCTCACACCAACGAAGGCAAGGAAAGATACAGAAAGAACAGTAGAGTTGTTAAAAGAACTTGCAACCGTCGATTCTACAAGTGGCAACACTGAGAAAGGACACGATGATGTAGAAATGGATAAAGCCTCCGATAATGAAGCCATGTCTACTGAAAGTAGTGATATGCTAGTTAAAATGGGAGATTATTCAAAAGAGAATAAAACTAAAGAAAATGAGAGCATTAGTACAAAAAGTCTGGATGAAACATTGATCTATGCTAACAGTGAGCTAGAAAGTTCAAAGGATACCATTGACTATAGTCAGGATCAGCAAAACACAATATCTAATAATGAAAACCTTGAAGAATATGACGACTTTGATGATGATGACAATGATATCCAGATAATGTGGTACATCAAAGGTGTGCCACAAAGTCCATGGACTCCAGCAACACCTCATATCAAACAGGAAGTAATGGATGATGTTGAAGATGATGAAGATGAAGAGTTTAAACAACCACCTGTTTTACCAGAACTTGACGAGTATTTCAGGAAAAATCCAGACATATTTTCAAAAATGAAAGTAAAAAGTGATACATCAGGTAACAGCAGTATTGTACCGAGTAGTCAACCTGATTCTCCACAGCTAGAGGACTCGTATGATAACTTATTTTTTAACAATATGGTGGAGAATCCAGACTTTAAGTATGAGGCAACACCGATTATTGAGTATAATGATTCAAATCAAAGTGAGCAAGCTGAAGTTAAAAGTGAAGATACAACTAAAACTCATCATGAATCAGATGATAATGTTACATTAGAAGCCAGTGATTCCAAGAAACATCTGAATGCAGAAGGTAAAAAAACAACAGAAGAAAGTTCTTCAGTTGATAATAATATAGAAGTCAAAAGTACAAATTCAGAAACTGGAAATGCAGAAAAATTGAGGGGTCTCAAATTTGATAAATATTCAGAAAAATTTAAAGAATTCAAAAAGAAAATGAAAAAAGTTGTATCTGTACAGATGGCTGACAGGAAAGAATCAGCCGAAGAAAATGTTGTTGTTGCAGAAAGTGAAACAAGTGCTAAGGAAACTGAAAGTAGTGCTATAAATAGACTAGAATCAAATGAAAGTGAAACCTGTGCTAGTACTGAAGAAGGCATTACTGTACATAGAAAGGAATCAAATGAATGTGCTAGTGAAGGTGTTGTTTTAGAAAAACAATCTTTGACTGAAGCTGGACCATCAACTTGTACTCAAGAAATACAACATTTGGCTGAAAATGATAAAGACCCGTCTGACTCAGACAGGCCATCATCAGTTGAAACTGACAAGGGTAAAAATGACTCCGGAAGGTCCCAGTTGATGGAAAATGATACTTGCATGAATGAATCAGAAAGGCCAACTTCAACAGAGAATATGTATGATGCAGTAAAACAACACTGTAGACAAAGGAAGTCATCAAAAACTCAGGTCTCTGAAAAAAGTCAAGAAACTGAAAAAACTGAGGAGCCTCAGATAGAGCAGGAATGTGAAAAAATCCAGGAAACAGAAAAAAATCAGCAGCAGAAACCAAAAGTACCTATAATGGGAAGTTTTCTGTTTCCTCCAGCGATACAAAGTAAAAATAATGAAATTAACGACGACATTCAGGCCATGCGACAGGAACCACATAATATCCAGCATGCTGTATCATTGATGTCTGAACCAACAAAAAAATTGCTTGCCAGCCTGAAACTGTTTTCAATAAAATTGACTAATAATGGGACGTACGACTTTTCACGTTTTAAGCGCATTCGATTTACCCATGTCAAAATTTTAACTGATGGTTCAAATCGGAACTCTGTTGGAGAGTTTATTCCTTCATTTTTGACCGATCAGTTGTTACGTTGTGTTAAATGTATCAGCTGTGATTCCTGCTTCTCACCGTATAGATTCATGAAACATTTATGTAATGTACAGTGGGGACGTGTATCAGAAAAGTCATTCATGAACCAGCCAATACCAACTGAAGTATTACAAGGATCAGCAGTATCTCTGTGGAAGTTAATGTTTTATGTCTTTCATATGGAAAAACATTTAAGGTAAGAAACACCATAGTAATTAATAACATAAACATGCATTATTACCATACAAAAACATTGTGATCGTGAAACAGAAATATTGAGTAAACTGCATTAGAACTTGCACAACACAAAACAACTGGAAACACGTTACTACATCTACAATTGATTTGGTTCCATTTGGGCCAAGGTGGCTGAGTGATGAAAGTCATTGATGCATGACCACTACCCCAATACAGCTGTCAAGGATTGGAGCCCTCCTGAACCTATTTCATGTGTTAAGACTTCAAGACCCATTCCCAGGGCTGGGGGTTTTCAAAAGTCAGCTGTCAGGGCTTTCCTAGTCATGATATACCTGAAAAATTGTGAGTGACAATAAACCCAAACTATCGAAGAGATATAAAAAATCATAAATATAATTCATGTCATATGTTCACAGTCAATAATCCTTTCAGGCTTATTCTGCTAATAAGCTGTATGACCATGATAAATTGCTGAAAGTGGCTGTAAACTACAACCATACATCATAAACATGTAAAAAAAAATTATTAGGACTGAATGGACTTTGAGCTTTTCCTACATTTTAAAAGAATACATGAATAGTTTGGTTGAAATTTATTCATAAATAATAACATATATTTGTATTTTGTTCTTTTTCCATTAATTAATTTTCAGATAGGTATAAGACACACGATTCCCATGAAATTCTGTAAATAATTTTTAGCTCACCTGGCTGAAAGCCATGTGAGCTATTGCCATCACTTGGCGTCCGTCGTCAGTCGTCCGTCGTTGTTAACATTTCACATTTTGATCTTCTCCTCTTAAACCAAATGGCCAATTCCAACCAAACTTTGCATGGATGATGTATGGAAGGTCCTTTACAAAGTTTCCTCATTTCGTGCTGATTGG
>JAOXYJ010081858.1:0-11582 GCA_028566555.1 Lithophaga nigra
TGTAAAATCGTTTGCATAGTTCTTGTCGATATTTTCCTTATATACTGTATATAGAAATTCAATACTCCAAAAGGCGCTGCCATTTTTTATGAAAATTAGTAAAATGGTCATAATTGTTCCATATGTCAAGATTTGGAACTGCGCAAGAGGAGCGCTTATAAAACATTGAGACGATGTGCACGAGCAAATCATGGTCATTTTGTTAGCGCGTACTACGGGGATAAAAAAGCAGGTATACACCTGATTAAATGCATTCATGTGTTAGCATCCAGATGACAAATCTTTCTGCCTAGATTAGACTCGTCTACATGGAATATCTTTATCGGACTTCTTGAGACCTTACAGTCCCAGAATGCGATAAAATGTTCACCGGAGCACAATTTCACGTCTTTCGTAGCGATACCAGCAATCTGGATCCAAAAGTGACAGGCAACATTATGGTCGTCCTCGCATCACAACTGCAGCTCAGGTTCGTGACATCCGGGTTTTCGATCGGCACAACAGGGCAGCTACAGCAATAGAAGCTGTATCAAATTTGCCTCGTCTTCGCAGAGTGTCAGCACAAACAAAACGCAATCAATCACCTGCTTGAACGTAAACTTTGAGCCAGAAGGTATTACTTTGGCCCTATCCTAAGGCTGCAACATCAACGCACACGGATCAGATGGTGCATCATAGTACACGCATATGGGATCTTAGAAATTGGCGAAGAGTTTGGTTCGGTGATTAATTCAGATTTATGCTTCAACGTAGAGATGCACTCGTGTATACAGACCTCGAAATGAACGTTTCGCCAAGAAAACCATTTGGTTCATATCTCGGGCAACTTAAATGCTTTGCGGTATTGAGATGAAATTCTTCAATCTCCTCTTCGGCCAGCTATCGATACGAGGAAGGTAATTTTTCAGCATGACAAGGCCAGGCCGCAAACCGCACGTGCTACTGTAGAGTTTCTTGCGAACTAGAATGTCACCTTGTTGTCCTGGCCATCCAAATCACCGGGTTTAAATCACTTCTGGAATGAGGTGGATCGGCATGTGCATCAGCAACTAATGCACTAGTGGCAAAGAATACCACAGACTCGAATCCAGCATTTGATTCAATCAATGCCGAAACTGAACTGTGTTACAAGCCAATGGTGGTCACAATAGATATTGACACAAACTTTCATTTTAATACGCATATAGACATTTGTTCGGTTAATTACATGCATGGTCATAAAAAGAGATATGATGATTATCATCATACCAAATTTCAGAGTCTTCTGTAATGTATTGCATTAATTTGATTTATAATTTAAGATGTAAGTCTTATTTTTTCACATGTTGCGTTTCTTTTTTGGGAGAGTATGTTGAAGCTGTGCAGCTTTAATGAACTTTAATTGGTGCTATTTGAACAGAAATATTTTTTCAAGTTCAAGGTTGACAACGAAAATAAAATCAACCATCCATTTTTCTTTTATCCTTTTACACATAAAAAAAATTAAATAAGATTTGAATGGTCAAAATATAATTGTTAAAACTGAATTTTCTCTGACTAGACTACATGCGACCACTCTAAGGAAATCCATTGAATTCTTATTTCAGAAATGATATAAAAGTAGAAGAATTGGTAAATATATTTTATTTAAACTTCACTCATAAAATTTTTGTAATTTTATTTGTTAAAAATTGAATTTCATTAAAGAATCACAGTAATTGACCACGATTAAAAGGATTAACACATTACTGCATATGAAACGCAACGCAATGAAACGACCGAGATTAACAGCATTAAATCGGAGTAACCTCTCCCTGTATATGTATATTTTATCCCAGGGTCTGGGGTTTTACGTAATCAGCAAATAAGAATTTCCTCTACCGCTAGTACATGTATTAATAATTTCGACGAATCCCTCCGGTGAACATTTTGAAAGTTCATGCTTAATCTAGATTACAAAAAGCAAAGTATAGTTCCCAAGTTTCAATTTTAGTGCCATGAGAACTGCAGTGAATAACATTCCGCAATGAAGAATCGGAAACGTGTGAAATCTTGTGAGAACACATGTCGTTTGTTTCTCTGACGAGAAACACGACTAAAAGGAAAAAGAAAAATATGGGGAGAAACGGGCTTTTTGTGTTTCATACCTTCTTTTTTGCAATTTTTGTTTCATCTTTGTAGTAAATAATTAAATGTTTTAAAATGCCATGAAGATAATGGACAGATCTAAAGTAAGTATCTGAAAAAAAGTCACTCCAAATATGACCTTTTCGGATACATTAAGAAAAATTAAAATTATTTCCAACAGACATTTTTCAGCTAATTTATTCTACAAATAGTTTTCATCGTTCTTTGTTTTTGTACAACACTGAAGAGCAATCTCGCAATAAAATATAGTACCAAGAATGATGCTACATGTTATTATTATTATTATTATTTGCTTTGTAAATATAGAAAAAGTGAAACGTTCCCATTTTTATTATTGTTTTTCGAATTTGCATTTTTGACAATATGGCAGAATTCGGCTACATATTATTCAAAGGGTTCTTTTATAGAAAATAATTGCAACCACATTGTTAAACTACATGGCAAGAAATAATACCCTAGAGACACACCAAAACTAAAAATGATTCAAAATATAATAAAGGAGGGGTCGTTAAAGCCCCATTTCGGCCCAAAAATTTGTCGAAAAACCATTTCTTTTCTATCTTCTTGATATATCAGTATCTGAACTTTTCAAGAGAGTTCAAATTTTTTCCAAAGGTGTAAGTTTTAAAGGTCATTTAAGTCTCCAACAGGTCAAAGTTCACTACAATTGGCCAAACATAGCAAAATTTCCAGTATTTGTTGGCATATTTGGTCAACAGCGCAACTTACGACCACACTAATATTTGTATTGTTTTAGATTGTACAAACAGACAGATTCTGATAAAATATCTTTTTGGTCGGAAGTTGTACTGTTGGTCAAATTTTGAAAATAACCTTAATTTTTGCAGTGAAATCAGCGATTTCATGAATTTTTTACCATTTCACTATGTTTTCAAGGTCAGTGTAACCTAGACATTTGAAGTTTGATCTTTGAACTAATATAGTAATTAAAAGACCATTTAATAATATTTGAATGATGTTAAGATTAAATTGATCTCTATAAAAAATCCAAAGCCATGGGACCGATTAGGGGTTTAATGAGCGTCCTCCTTTGTCATTATTCTTAATAAGTAATGTAGATCTCGCATCAGTTGGTTTGATACTATGGGCACCATTTACATTCAACTGTCCCGTGTTTTTATAACGTTTCCAACCCATCACTGCAACACTACAAAGAATTGTTGCAGCATTGGTCTATCCTGACCTGCAAACCAACGATCTTGAAAGGTGAGTGCACAATTTTTCAACTTATTATTCTGAAATATTTCCCTTAACTGAAAATATATTACCTTCTCTTTCGGATAGGAAAATATAATCAGAGAGAGAGAACTAATCTGCCAACTTGAACAGTAAAGACCAAATTATCATAAAATTGAAAATATAATAGGTGCTCCTGCAGATTTTGATTGGGTACAATAAATGCAAAGCAAATCTGATAAAATCATTCATTTATATTCACAAAAACGTCTTTTCAGGAAATATTGAAACTGTTGCAACGTGAAAAGATAACTCAATAAAGCTGATCAAATACTAGCATGATTTTTTCGATGATTGAAGAGAATTGCTATTATTCTATACCAACCTTTTTTTGCAGCAAGATTTAATCTACAGATAATTTTTAAATTCTATTCAAAGCATCGTTAATTTCATATTGATGACTAATCGATAGTTAAATACT
Organism: Lithophaga nigra; assembly: GCA_028566555.1. Lineage (NCBI taxonomy): Eukaryota > Metazoa > Mollusca > Bivalvia > Mytilida > Mytilidae > Lithophaga > Lithophaga nigra. The sequence continues at coordinate 3,806 of JAOXYJ010081858.1, forward strand.
GCCCTGAAAAAAAAATTCTGTACAAAACTGTACTCCTTCAGCAAATGAGGTCATGGTGATTTGCGGAACTGGGTTGGGTTGTCGGGGTTTATTTTCACTTTCAGCAGTTTTTCAGCTATATCGTGGGTATCAGACTTACTGGAGGGAAAGCGGAACAGCTAAACAGCTGATCCGGCGAACCCCCCGAATTGGGATAGGTGTCTGGATACCTTAACCTTAAGTAGGGCGAGCAGGACTCAAACCCGCAAACGGTGTTAGGCTTGTGATTAGTAGCCTAAACTACTCGGTCACCAACACCAGGATTTTTATCTAAAATGGCTTCCACTTTGGGATCCTTTCCTGCAAAAACATTGAAATTACGACAGAAATTTGATGTATTTATGTTGTACTGCCACATACTTTTTTTCTGTGAACCATAAAAAATTTACTGTTGAAACCCCACTGTCACAACAACTATACTGTTTTAAATTCTGTTTCAGTTCCTTTAAATATTTCCCTATCAAAAACTTCAGTAATTTGATAGAGTTTTTATAAGGACTATACACTGATGGCATTTCAATTATTTCCGAAAATGTTTTCAATATTAAAATATTCAGTTTTTTAAAATGTTTCCATGTTAATTAATGGGCAATGATTCTTGAACTTTTCCTTTCAATAGGGACGGTCAGGATAAAGGTAAGTCTGTCCACTAATTGGCATCCTTTTTATCCACAAGGTAAACGGATTAAATTGGATTAAACCATCTATACTGCTGCCTCTAAAGCTGCACTTTATTTATTTATCTGTTGGCTAAAAAATGACCATCTTTTCACATGTGCAGAGGAAATGCTCCAAGATGTTCATACATTGTAACAACTGCTTAAAGATTTTGTTCTGAATAGATGGATGATAATGAAATGCGAGACATATTTCTATTATTTCATGGAACTGAAACAGAGTTTAATGGCTTCTTCTTCGACTTTGGAATATCACTTTCCGAATACGGCACTGCCCAAGTACATTTCATATTACAACGTAATAGATTATTTCTAATATAATGCATTATTATATTGCAACCATAGTGTCAAAAAACTTTTATATGTACTATATCACAAAGTATAACACCTTTTAGCCATACTAAAACCATAAATAATTCTAACTATTGAAAAAAAGGATAATATGAACTTTACTTTCACTGGTCTGATGCTGCAGGCACTTTTGAAATGTCAGTGTTCCATCTTTGTACGACGTGCCAACCTTTGAAAAGGTTATACTAATGATTCCTCACCTATCTGCGCTTTTTAACAGGAAAAAAAAAGAAATTTTCCATAATTCGTGTCGGTTAGAAAATGACATGAATAACTGATGCTATAACATATGGGTCAAGCCGTCTCAAAATCCGCAATCCTGTTTTCGGACATAAACATTGACATGATAACTTTTATTGTTGTCATGCTTAATAGAATATATTTTCAAATGTGCTACTTTTTTACATTGAATATGAAATAGTGTCGCCTTTGAGAGAGAAATGTTATACGAAGTTTAACCTGTTATTAAAGTAGGGTACAATGAGTGAAAAGGTGTTGAAACAAATAAATGGGCACTTGCTGTAGGATTTATTCAGATATGTTTGTCTGGTAGCAAAAAATTAATTATTGCTCACCAAATATGTCATAGCAATCAATGAGCTAGGGCATCCTAGTAGTTCAATTTTTAATACAAATATTATCAATACCCATGTTGAACTTTGCATCGGTGCAATAAATGCAAGGCAATCCGACTGAAGAGCATATACATTTTGTATTTATATTCACAGTGTGAGCTTTGGGGGATAAAGTTGAAAGATGATCACAGACTGCAAACACCTACGAACGACGAAGATACGATCCTTCAGGATGCAGTATGAATTTCAATTACTCAACGAAAATTTTTTTTTAAGAAGTCTGTAAACGTCATTTTCATGAATAAATATCTGATTTGACATTGCTGAACTATAAAACTGCACTGAAACGAAATTTAATTATTATCATCGTCAGTTAAAGCTTAGTGCTCCACACAAGGCGGAGATATTATTACTGGTACCCGGAACTTTATATAGATCTTATAGATAACATATTCCACTAGTTGTGCAGTAATTTCCACTTAGCGTTAAACTGACATTGCTATGATAATCATCATTTTGCGACATGAGAATTAACATTCGTTTCTCTTGGCCTCGACTTCAGGGAATTTTATGATAATCTTCAGTATACACTTCTCTGGCAAAGGATTTGTTTTTCAAATAATTTTATGATTATCTTAACTACACTGTCAAATAACTTGAACTGCATGAACAATTACTGTAACCTTTTAGCAATACCAATGTAACCGTTAAAAATAGCTGTCATTATACATTAAGAACGATGTAAATTTCACATTAATTGGTCTGATGCTCGGGGCACTATTGAAATGTCAGTGCTTCATTTATCCATGAAGTGCCAATCCCTTACTTTGTCCTTGAAAGGAATTGTGGTTAATAATTCTAAATATCGTTCAACTTGAACTATTTGCTCTTTTTGAAATAGAAATATAATTAAAAGCTTTCCGGTTACGTCGGTTAGCAAATGATATAAAATAATGGGTGTAATACCGATTGCTAAGTAAGCGTGCTGTCTACCAAATTCGGGAAGTCTTACAATTAATGTAGCAGTCTTAAGTCCAGATGAAAGTATTAGCTGTGATATGCGTTGCACGTTACATCTTAATTGTACCGTTTACCATCAAATATAAACAAATCGACTCTGAGAGACAAACATGTATATGATGTAATCTACAGCTAGTATTCACAAAAATAAATTGTGATGAAATCAGTGAGACCAAAAAATGTTGAAGCATTGAAAAATGTACAACTTTTTCTGTCGGTCTATTTAAATGGGTACACATGGTTTGACGCATATATTTTGCCAACAAAGATTTCAGAATAATTAATCAATTAATCATTGCTTCCAAATGTGACTGTAATATAAATCTACTGTTCAGATCATCCAACACAATAATTGTTTTTGTTGTAAGCTTGACCAGTTCAACTGTTACAACGTAAAGTAAATATGATCGAAGACTATATATTTGTATTCACAATGTGAGCTTCCGAGCAAACATTTAAACATTAACACAGATGGTAAACGCCTACGAAAGCCAAACAGAGAAGCAGGTAGAATTGCAGGTATTCTATAGCGATCTGATTAAATCTATAGTAGAAAGTTTTTTAGCTTACACGAACCAAATTTTATCAGAAATGAATGACCAATTAAATACATGTACAATGTAGTTTAATATTGCACTGCAATCAAACTTCAGTGTCAGAATTACTGCATGACACATTCCATAGTTAATTTAATGCACTTAATGCATATTTCAAGAAATTATTTCTCATCAATGGTGCTTGAAGACAAATGTTTCAAGGTGTCTGGTTGGCCGAGTGGTTAAGGTCGGTCAATAGCCACACAAGCAGAAAAAGTGAAAAATAGCAATATTTCTAATGTTATGCATATATTGAGGTATAATAAATGCTATAGCAAATGAGATACAGTAATAAATTTCATGATACGGTTTAAGACTTAAGAACTTTCTACACAAATCCTAAAGGTTGAGAGCATGTGTTTAAATCCAGCATCTCAAACCTTTTGACATTTAATTTTGACAGACATCATGCCAATTTCTATAATCCGAATAATTCAGAGATACTTTTTGGTACACTGGTAATTATCATGTTTTACAGGTTTAAATATCTTCTCTTTCTTCTACTGTAGTACATGATGGACCACTTTGCGTTAGCAGAAAAAAAAGTTTTGCTAAAATATGCTCCATTCGTATATTATGCAATTAGGATATATTTAAAATGGCCAATATACGATCGAAAATTTTTAAACAATCACATTATATTGTTTGAAAAAAAACACCAAATACGATTAAATCCAAGACAAGATATTGTGTTGAGAGAAGCGAGACATAGGTGTCAGACCGTATTGCAGTATACGTACGTTATTAAGGATAATAGCGCATTTTTAACAAATGTAATACTGTCTTTATCGGTTACCCAAAATACACTTAGAAATAGAGAAAAAAGCTTCCAACAAGCACCAAACAACTCGAAAATACAAAGAGAATCAAAGAGAGCTACAAAGAAATACTGAGCTAGGAAAAATTTGAAAAAGAACAGTATAACGTTATGTATTAATTTCCGTTTTAGGTGAGCGATACGCGATATTCACCAGAAGGAGTCATGTTTTCCCGAGAGGCTTGGAGGAAAACATGACCTCACAAGGATGAAGAAATCATGGTGTCTTTCACCTGAAAGGGAAATGAATATTTTGTTCGATATTCATATTTAAATTTCCAGTAGTTCATATTTTTACACTTGTTTCCCTTCCCTAGGGTGAACAAACATCACGTCTCTCTTCTGAAAGGGAAATATAATATTTGATTCCACGCCCAACTTGTCATTTCCTTGTCTTCATTGCCAGATTTCAATTCGCTTACATGAAAGGGGAACTGTACCGATGTGGGGAGTGAGACATGATGTTCGACGAACGATAATCCGAAGCGACATGGTTAACAGTCTTGATCACCAAGACTCTTTGCTGTCGCTATATAGAGTCTGGGAAAGGTGCATGTATATACTTATTAATGATAGGTGGCGTTCAAAAGTGACCTAAGCTCAGGTCCCTCGCAGAATATTATTTGCACTCGCAAGCCCGTGCAAAATAATATTCTTCTCGGGACAATATTTACCAATATTCATGCAATAACCCATATATTATTACATAGATTTTACCATAGAAGTGCTTTTGCTAAATTCAGATGTGGGGTAGCACCACTTAGGATAGAGACTGGTAGGTTTGAAAATTTGCCTGTAGAAAAAGAGAATTTGTTTTATGTGTGATGGTTTTATAGAGGATGAAATGCACGTACTTTTAAAATGTCCATTTTATAATGACTCTAGAGAAGACTTCTTTAGTTTTTAGTGTCAAGTTTTGTAGTCAGTGTTTGTCTTGTGTCTTTGTTTGGCCAAACGTTGTATGTTCTTTTTGATTTACGGTTTCTGGCTGCCCCTTTGGTATCTTCGAACTTTATTTATGGCTTTTGGGAATTTCCAATTTCGACGCATGACTTGGTTCGAAGGAAGCAAGTGTTCCGATCTTTTTATGATTTTGTTGCTTTATGTTGCCATTTTTAGGTTATTTTTTTCCAAATAAATTGTTTGTCAAATGATGTAGTTAACCTCAACCAATTAGCTTAGAAAATTAATGCTTCAAAAGCACTAGCATCAGTCAAAACTCTCTTTCCAGTGTGCTACTAATTATTCATCTACAAATAATTATAATTATATTTTTAGATTGGTTATTAGTGTTATCAAACCGTTATGGGGCATAAAACCATAAAACTTGTTTTCAAATTTTCATCCCTCAATAGATCATTTCAACTTAGTCCAGCGCCACCTTGGATGTGCACCCATGTTACTTCACATCCCAAGGTTACTGTGACTTTAAAGTTGCCTAGGACGTTCGATATGGCAATTATGGGACATTAAATTTTGAACATTAAGTTTCACTTGAGAACAAATGCAAGGTGGTGCCGCAGTTACACTGAAAAGCTTTATATATCATTATAACAATGTCAATATCTAAACTAAAGCGATATCAAACAGAGTTAATGCATACATGCAACTCGGATCCTTCGTAAGCGTTGGACCAAATGAAGATAACATACTGGAATAAGGAAAATAACCCAGCAAATGTTAATACAATTGATAACATAACACCTGTATTCTCTGGGTATCTGAAAAAAAGATGAAACTGTTTTTAAATAGTCACAAAGATGACATTGTGACAAAGTGAAATAATATTTTAATAGAATAGATAAATAACAATGCGGAAAAAAGTCACATATTCTATCAAAATGACAATGACATGACACACAGTACCATGTATTTTCATTAATTCATTACTCGCAATGTTACTGTCATGTAGTACGCTATGCAAATATATCAACATATTCCAAACACAATGAAATATGTTTCCCTCAACCTATTATTTGCATGTTTAAAACGATCAGTTCTGTTATCCATTCACAGAAGTGTAATTTCTTCTTCGATTTAGTGAAACTATGACTTATTTGTAGAAGTATTAGATAGAGTACAAAGGTAAAAAATGTGTTATCAGTATTTTTTTTCTAAAAAAGGTCAAGGTCCAAGGAGCGTAGCAGAGTGCAGGAAAAATACTAATCGTCCAATACTTGACAGATTCTTTGTAACTCTTGTTCTGTATCAGGATTTTACAACTGTTTACACGTAAAATCAAAAAAGGAAAATATGTGTGGAGAGGATCGATCTCACAACTCTAAAATACTAGATCTATATCTTTACGACTAGACTACGCATTTGGTAACAAAAATTATTTTATGATAATGAAGAAGTAGATTGCGACACGAACACCAGATTAAAGGAGTATCGAGCACAAAAAAATTTCATATATTTATGCGATACAGACTGTACTGAATTCTGCATGAACTAACGAAGAATCGATAGACTTATTGAGGGTATTCCAGTTTTTTCATCCCAAATATTTACGGCATGGAAAATAATTGTGCTTATCGTATGGTCTTAAACACACACACACATATATATTATATATAAAACACACATATATCTCATGCAATACACTTACCTGGATAGAATAAAGGACATATTAGAACTAAACATAAATGCTTTCATCACAGTAAACACTGTAAATTCGACGTAGAGTGAGCTTTTTGTAGTACTGAACGTTAGGACATTCAACAAAACTGCCAGACCACTGGCGATTGATAATGGTATAAACAGAGGCATTAGTGCTTTTTCTTCTTCATCTTTTGAACCTAAAAATGTTTTTTATATCTATGACTTTGAAAACATGGTAAAACACTAAACACATTGATAAAATCAGTGATTTTCACCCCTCTTACCAAGTAATAGTTTGGTCAAAGGTCACCCTGTTGGCGGAATATGCAAAATTTTGCAATTTTTTTTGTACATGTACCAAACGGTGGCCTTTGACCTTTGAGGGCTCAAATAACCTTAAAAACTTACACAAAATTGAGGAAAATCTGATCTTATATAAATGGTTCAAAATATTTTTCTATACATGTTAGAAAAGAAAAAGTCAAGTAGATAATTTATTGCACTTTACAGTTTCGGCTACACTGTGAGCTTGATGTTCCTTCCTTTGTTGTGTACGATTTTTAACCAAGGATAAATCAAATGATAGGTACTACCTATTTTATAATCTAATTTTCCAGTATTAAAATATGCAGGATTCTAGTCCATCTACACTTTTTAGTTGCAGACAGGACAACGAAATATTTGCATAAAATACAATGATGATTGATTTTCTTCTGTTTAATATGTTCTTGGTTTTGTTTTGTTTTTGTTTCAAAATTTTTTGGTTTGTTCAACAATATAATATATCGGTACCAACAAATTGTATCTTACTGCATCAGATGAAACGTCAATTTAGATTTAATTGCTTCCAAAAATTTGCTGGGAAAAATATGACTTGCTGTCTGAAAATGACACGTACTCGTAAACGACCTTTACGTAAAATAAATTATTTTGGACGTATCTCTCTCTCTGTCTCTCTTTGCGTTGTAATAAGAAAACTCACTTAAATCTTTTCCGATGTCAGTTTTAGATTTTATCCGTTCTGAAGGATTTACTAGTAATAACAATCTATGATACCAAATTTAGTGCACAATATGCGTATTTCGACAATTAAAGACTGTA
>JAOXYJ010081966.1:0-11580 GCA_028566555.1 Lithophaga nigra
AAAAAGGGAAAATTTAATTTTTTTTTTTTTTTTTTTTTTTTTTTTTTTGGTTTATGAATATCTTAATGGGGATTTATACTTCTGATGACTTTTCAGAAGAACGAGATATTTAATTAGCATATCTTAAAATTAAAATATTGTATGGCCACAAATATTACAGTATCAATGATATTTTAATATTACAATCTAGTGTAACGTTTTTGTGTGGTACCGGTTTTAAGTAATCTTCATTGTTGGTATAAAGGTATGTTATCGAATTTCCGAAAACCTTTTCTTATATCTATTGTTTGGTCTTGATACTATGCAATTCTAGTCACATTATGAATATTATTATTCAAGTCATAAGACGATTCAATCATCATTTCTTGTGGAAATGACAAATATATTTCTTACGCATGAAATCACATTTTTTACAATCATTCAACCGTACTACACAATTTTAACATAAATACACCAGCACATATCTAGTACCCAATAACATACAACCAAGACGCACCGACACAAAGTTAGGACATGATAAAATTTTAAAGAAGTTTTCCTGATATTTGCTTAAAAACATGACGGATATGACAACTGATTTCCACTTTGCTTTCAGGGAAAGCAATTAAATTCTACTTGGAATCTATAAATGGAAGAAAAACAAATCTATTTTAGATTTTTTTTATTCAAAAAGTAATAATGCCTTATTTTTTCATAATATAATATAATATTCACGACCATGTATAGTACGAAACAATAAATACTAGATCTGCCAACCTATTTTGTTTATACCAAGTCTTTATTGTTTTTTGTCATATAAGGACCGCCAATGAAAAAGAGAAATCACTGGCACAAAATTGTCCCTCGCAGGATAATAGTGGCTATAATGTATGCAAGCCCGCTGGTCCCTTTCGTTTTTTTTTCAGATCTTCTAACACCTACTCTGTGCAGGTAATTTAACCACTTAGTTTGATAGCTATCCAGGATTTCTTCATTCAAAAGAACTGTAGTACCGACATAGTTGGGGGGCCTGGGCGGCCGAGTGGTTAAGGTCGCTGACACTTGACCACAAGCCTAACATCGCTGTCGCGGGTTCGAGCCCTGCTCGAACCGCTTCATTTGTTAAGGTCACCAGACACCTACCCAAGGTCGGGGGTTTCACTGGGTCAGCTGAGTAGCTGTCCGGCATTCCTCCTCCAGTAAGTCTGGTAGTCACGAGATAGCTGAAAAATTGCTGAAAGTGATGATAAACCCCCAACAACCAACCAAACAACGGACATGGTTGGACACTTGCTTATAGTGATGGTAAACTAACCTCTAAAGCCAATCAATTTCTGCAATCAAAACATTTTAATTCTACCTAACGGAGAAAGTAATTAGACCAAAGAAGAAATAAAACCACTAAGTAAAATAAATTGTGCTGACTTGTTCAGATAATTTTGTCGACTTGACCGATAAATATGTCGACTTGTCAAATATTTATGTTAAAGATTTGATGGCACATACGAGCATTAACGTACCTTATTGATTTTGATGGACTTCCCTTTTTGAATATGCCTTGGAGCTCGGGTTTTTTTTTTGTTGTTGTTATTACCTTATTATTCACATCATGTCCTACTTTTTGGCCTTTGTTAAACATATTAGAATGATTTTTGGTAAGATATTGGTGACAATGAGTTGATATTTTAAATGAGACATTTTAAATATACACCAAAAGGTTTCAATGATATTTATAAGAGTCATCTCGCTTGATATATTACCCGAAAACATATAAACCTGCAAAACTGAACTGTAAGTTGTAAAGACCTAGCGTCTTCAATGTTAATACCATTAAGTTGTCTGTCATCAAAGTTACATAGTCAAAGACATGTAGTTGTGTTTTTTGGTTTTTTTTACTTTTAATTCGTTTTAAAGATATTACAATAACTTTGAGCGGCAACAATGTAAATGAGAGTCTAAAGGTTTCCATAACTATTTCAAATAGTTATCTCCCCTATAATAGTTACTAGTACCACATTATTTAAATCTCTGAAACTTAAGACCGGTTAGTCGTAAATACCTTGTGACCTTCAGTATCGATACCGTTTCCCTTTCTCAAATGTCAAGGTCATATTGCAGTTTTTCCTCTCTCAATTTTAAGGATACTGTAATGATACCGTTTCCCATTCTCAAATGTCAAGGTCATATTGCAGTTTTTCCTCTCTCAATTTTAAGGATACTGTAATGATGTTTAATCAAAACGTTGTTGAGACTGAGTTGTAAGGGTTTAAATGTATATTGAAATGATTTGATGCTTTTTATGAGAGTTATCTCTAGTGTAATCTTTACCACATTATTTAAACTTTCGAAACTTAAAAACAGTTAGTCATAGGTGTCTACAGTATTAGTACCATACTTTTTTCTGTCATCAAGATCATACATGTCCTATTTTTTTGAGCGGTGCTAATTTCAAAAGTATTAAAATGCCTTTTCGAAGAAACGTTGTTGACATAGTGTCGTAATATTTTAAATGATAGATCGAAGAAAAAAATTTTATTAGAATTATCTCTTTTTATGTATTACAGAACGTTTAACATTTAACTTTCCAGAACCGTTCATGAACGATTGACTTGATATTTATTTTTAATTAGGTCGTTTCCTTTCCAAAGGAAAGGTCTTATTGTATTTCTTCGGATTATTATTATTATTATTATTATTATCATTTTCATTTTTCCGACATCTTACGCATAAGGTGTGACAGAAAGTACGCATTAAGCTGAAACTTTATGTACCATTTTAGCATACGTCCAGTTATTTGTCTTCATCCTGATAAACCGAACACTTTTACTCCACAAAATTATCTCCCCCTAAACAACTAAAAACCTTGTGTGGACTACTTCTCTAACTTTGTTAAAGATATCGGTATAAAATCTGTTCAGAAATGTTGAGGATCAATTCTCATACCGCAACTTTCTTATGCCCCGATCTAAACATCTTAATGAGTTTTCTCCCCTTATACATTTGACTAAGACAATTCAAAAACCAAAAGGACTAGAGACATAGGGTCTTCACTATCAATAATCTTGGGCCTTGACCAAGCTCATAAGGTCAGAGATCAAGGTGATGTGGTGCTTTTTATTTTTTCAACGACTATTTGCATTGATCTTTAAAACAGTTCGCAACAAGTTACAATGAGAAATCTATGTTATATTAGTCTTCCAAAAAGTTGACCTTGCAAACCAAATTGTTTTCTCTTACGGAGTTATCTCCCGAATGATTTAAAAACAAATATGCTCAAAGAGACTATTAAGTGAGACATATCGAAACCAAACATGTATAAAAATGTTGGTGGAAGTATGCGGTATATACTATAATGTAATTAGCCAGCCACCGCTACTCCTTCACCGACTTTATGGCCGTCAGAAAAGTTAAAAATTATTTTAAAAACGGTAAGAGATGTGTACTTCATTTCTTTATAGATCATGTTAGAATGACAATTCTACTCTTGAATAACAGTATACACTGGATATTATTTCTAAGTACTTCACCCTCTCCCAACTTTTTTATTTATTTATAGATATTTTAGTAAGTAATAAATATGTCTATTACATTGCTAACAAAAGGTAAGAAAACCGATAAAAATCATCAATTAAGGGACCCAGACAAAATCTGAATTAAGACAGACAAACAACAAAGACAAAACAATAAAAACTAAATAGAGGCTCACCTGAGACTATATCGCTCACCTGGTTAAAACCTGACCAATTGTAAGAAACTAAAATATCATCTTGAATTCTGATCTGCATTACTAGTTTCAATGTAATTGCTTTAGTTCTTTCCAAAAAGGACCTGTTTGGTACAATTTCCCTGAAGATATTCCCCATCGGGTAAACTATGGTTCTCAGTGGCGGCCATCCTGGACTAACAATCGGAAAAACAAACTTTTTAGAGGGCCATCAAAGGAACATTTCTGCAATGAAACATTTTCACTGACATCTATGGTTACTGAGAAGACCTTTGAAGATATTCTTCATAGGGTCCAATGTTAATATATTTTCTCGGTGGTGACCATCCTGGATTTCGGATCGGCATAAAAAACGTCAGTTTTGTAGAGAACCGTCCAAGAAACATTTCTGCAATGAAACATTTTCATTGACGTCTATGGTTTCTGGGAAGAAGACCTTTGAAAATATTCCCCATAGGGTCAAATGCTAAACTATGTTCCTCGGTGGTGGCCATCTTGGATTTCCAATCGGCAAAAAAACGTCACTTTTGTAGAGGATCTCCAAAAAACATTTTTGCAATAAAATATTTTCATTGCCTTCTATGCTTCCTAAGAAGACCTTTGAAAATATTTCCCATAGGATCCAATGTTAAACTATGTTTTTCGGTGGTGGCCATCATTGGATTTCGGATCGACAAAAACAATAACTTTGTAGAGGACCATCCAAGGAACATTTCTACAAAGTTGTGGTTTACTTGATTTTATGGATGCTTACAAGAAGATTTTTGAAATTTCAGCCAATCAGAACACATTATCTACCCTAGCAGCCATTTTGAATTTCCAATCGGCACGAAAAACATATACTTTTTAGAGGTCTTTCCAAGGAACTTTCCTGCCAAGTTTACTTCCAATCTGCCAAGCGGTTTTAGAGAAGACGACTGAAATCTGAAAAAGCTAACGAAGACGGACGACGGATGATAAGTGATGGCAATAGCAGGTGAGCTAAAACCAGGATGAGCAACACAGATTCCATCAAAACCATATGGTGCACTCAGGTGCTCTTGATTAGCAATAACGTATCTATTGCTGTATACAGTGCCTTTGTGTTTTTGTCCATTTAAACCGTCAGTAACAAATGGGTTTAAATTACTATTTTTATCTTTTTTGTTTTGTTGAGTAGAATATTTAAAATGGTCACTAAACTTACTACTAAAGCTAAGCTAGTTTTTAGTATATGTAAGAACATGATAATCTCTTTCTTCATCGAGACGAAGTCGAGATCTAATCATGAAGTAAGAGATTATCATGTTCTTACAAACTTGGAACATTGTAAAGTGATCAAGACACCTTCAAATTTAAGTATTACTTGACTGAGTTCAGTCATGAAATGTTGAGGGTATAGTATGTAATTAGGCTCTATTGTACTACCGAAATGGTGTGACTTTGTAAAATCATGAAGGCATGAATGTCATTTGGCCCATAGACATTTAAGTGAAAGGATGTATACCATTTGTCCTGTCGAAATTTGAGTAAAGGATGGTTGTGAAATATTGAAAAAATTCCAATAAATGTTGTTGCTGCTTTTACACACTGGAGTGAAATGGTAGGATATATTTGCCTTTCTTAATTGTGAAGAACTACTTTTAATTAGAGATTGTAATGGTTCAATGGCAGCCGTCAGAGAAAAAAGCCTACTGCTATTCGAGTATCATTTCACTAGGTCATTTCAAAGGTTTTACATGTACTATACAATCATTAAATTTTCTGACTTTTCCACACTTCTTACAATTATGTAATTTGGTAATGTAAGATTCGATAAGCTATAAACAGTAAATGGGAATACTCATTAATGTCCTGAAAAAACATGTTAAATTCATTTCCATTATTTTCACACAGTCTTTTAAATTTATACATTAATGACCACTATTAATATAATTTGTACTTGCCCTTTAAGAATGGAGACAGAAAACAAATTAGAGCCCTATTATAATTATCAAATATATCATCTCATTTAGATATAGAAATTAATTTTGTAATTGCTGTCGAAATAATTTTTTGACAGATATTATTAATCTATTATAATAAAATGTTCAGAGCTGTTTTAGGTGATTAAACGGATCTGTCAGAAAATAAAATATAATTTAGAATTTTTCGGGATAAGAAACTCTTCAGGGCGCTTTTTTCTTGCACTATTGAGGCCTTCTTTATACCTGTAACCTATCATGGAAGCAACGCAGATGATTTTAAGGAAGCAACGCACATGATTTTAAGAAAACAAATTGTGCCAAGGGATACAGAAATTTGACCAAAAAATTATCTTTCGTTGTGATAAACTTCTTTTGGAGCTGACTTTACCAATAACATTTTTCCTACTGTTTTAACAGATGGATTGAGATTTAAGCTTCAACAAAGTTAACCAAATCATTGGTTTCATAATAGGAATCTTAATTTTGTCATATGGCGGTATCAATAAAGCCAATAGAAAAATATTTAACCCACCACACTATCACAACTAGCATTATTAAACGAAAATTCCAGCAACGTTGTTTCAATCGTTAAGAATTAAATCCATCGGTCACTGCCATAATAACCGGTAAATTTTATTTAAAAACACATTGTAAAGACGTTTGTATTCAATACCTTTTCAATGTTTAAGCTATCTTGAAATGATAATGTACTCCTCCTTGAAAATAGTGTCGTTTTTCAATAGATCTTCATCGTCTCCTCAGCAGTTAGTTGTAGTGTATAATAATGATCCATGCTGATCGATGACAAACAGTTTAGTTGAGAAATTAGCAATCATCAAGTACAACATGTGTAGAAAGATAGTCGTATATTAAATCTTTGAGGATATTTAAATTAAATTCTTATGAGATCAAGCATCTATTGTGGAATATCATAAAAATTCCTTTAAAAAGTATTCCTGATGTAGCAACAACCAGACTCGCCAGGTGGCGCTTCCTGTACTATTTTTTGTTTTAGGAAAATGGCGTACTCAGAACCCCTCGTATATCTTACGCTCTCGTAGCGAAAAATCAAGAAATTTCTGTTCCGAATGTGTGATTATTTTTATTGACCAATGGCTAAAGTCTAAGTAAATTCCCATATTTATTTACCAAAGGGAATTTCTCCGATGGAAACCACGTAGCAAAGGCGGCGAAATCGCACAGATTCGTTGTAAATAAATACATGTATACGGAGTCGAAATTAATTAATTTAAAAAGTTGAATTTTTCTTTGAACTAATTCTTATTAAAGATTTGGTATAATTGCGTGGAAATATGGTGTATTTTCATTTCTCCGGGAGCTCTCAGACTTAGATCAAGGAAGATAACTCTGCTCTATTTTTACGGGAAGTTGATAATATTGTCAATTTTGAATTCGTCTGTACAACAAATTACTTCTTGCAAGCGTATAATCATGGTATTTATTTTATAAAAAAGTGAGAGTGTAAACGGTCCTCCGTACCAACATGATCGACCCATCAGATTAATGTTATGTTTTGGGACGTTAGTCGTCCGTGATGGATCCGATTCCAAAAAATGGAAATAACTGGGGGAGGGTAAAAACTTCGATTTCACTCAGGCGTAAGGTTGATTGAGAATTAATTTTCAAGTTTATCTTATTCTATACCCTATATGAAGTTAAGTTTCTGATAAAAGAAGGTTTCCCAACCCCTGAACATTATGTTGAGGGTCTAGTCTCTCGAAATTCAGAAAGGGGGTGCACTTATAGTACCATATTGGGGCATATGATATCTAAAATAAAATATATATACGAATCACTATTCATAAGCTTCCATTCACCCTGTCCGCACTCAGTCATCCCACATCCTGTTAGATTAACCTTATGGTTTCAAACTTTCAATAAGGAATGTTATGTAAGCTTTCAAGCAACAGAATTATTCGGTCTAGCGTCTGGGGTCTTGAAAAAATCAACTACGTGCGTACAATAGAAAGTAGGGCATATAGTGTTCTGGCCTGTCTGTCTGTCCAGGTGAACCCGCAGGTTTCTTTTACATGATAGAAGAAGTGTGCTATCATATTAAATGAAACTTTATTCACAAATGCAAATATCTGGGTTTGTCTGATTTAACTTCCAGTGAATTTTCATTTGATATAATATACCTGTATGTGTATATCATGTATACAATTGATATCATTTTGTTCTCTTTTGGTTTTTTAGTGATGAATAATAGTTATTTTACTGATGGATAAAGAGTCAAATTGTATAGATACACAGTTGGACTTATTTGCTGACCTGCCAAACTCGGAAATTTATCTTGAAGACAGCCAAACTCTGTCGGACGAAGATGACCGTTATACTCTGACACAGTTTCAGTCACAACTAGTACGTGTATTATGTATTAAAACAGATATGATATCAGATATAATGTAACAGAAACATCGTCATACTTGCTAGTTTATTTATAAAAATAATTCACAGTGACACAAATAAGGCCATATTGAAAAAATCTTAGATTCTCATCCCTTCCTGCCTCTGATTTTGTTCAGCCCTTTAAAAGATATTAATATTGATTTTTTTTTGCCCATTTTTGCTGAATTTCTTTAAAAATTGACAGCAGCATTTTTTACTAGCTTTGATTAAAAATAAAATTCACACTACCTCCCCATTTCGAAAAAAGTTGGACAAGAATCCAATATTTTTTTATTGTGGTCTTATCAATATTTACCATGGATTAGCTCTTTATGACAAATATTTTAATCTGAGTGCTAGCTAAACACAATATCTTATTCTTAAACCATGTTCAAGGCGAAAGGAGGGGTTATCGTTAATCAATCTTATGACATTTTTATACGACCGCAAATGTTTGCGGTCGTGTATTGGTATAGGTCTGTCGTCGTCTGTCCACAATTGCTTGTCTGCAGGTTTTCTTAGGTTTCCATTGACCGATCCTTTCGATATTTGAACACAATGTTACTTAGGACAAACTGCAGCCTAATTTCGAAAATGGGGTCATGACCCCTCCCGTTTCAGAAAAAGGGGCCAAAAAAGAGCCAAAATTTAAAAATTGCTTGTCCATGCAGTTTCTATGATTTCTTATGTCCAATGAACTTGATATTTTTCAACAATATTACTCATGACTAAATTAAAGGTCAAGTTTGATTATGGGTCTGTGGTTTCCACCTGTTTGAGAAAAAGGGGACCAAATGTCCAAAATTTCCAAAAAAAAAATTAAAGTGCAGATAACATAAAAAGGCCTCTGGACCCCATTTTACAAAATAAAGATCCAAAAGGGATGAAAAGGTCCAAAAATAGAAAATCTCCAAAAGGTAGGGTTGTAACATCTCTGTTTAAAGGTAATGAAGTGCAGATGACATAAATGATTATTGAAAGGACCCAGGACCCCAATTTAGGGAAATAAGGGCCCAAAAGGGTAAAAAAGTCCAGAAGTTTGCAAAAGGTAGTATTGTAATATAACTGTGTTAAGGTAATAAAAAACAGATAACAACAATGATTATTTAAAGGACACTGGACCCCTTTTAAGGGAAATAAAGGTCCAAAAAAGGATGAAAAGGTCACAAATTGAAAAAAAAATTGTTGATAGTCTCAAAAAGGTGTAGAGGTCCACAAATGTGAAATATAAACATATTAGAGAAAAACATTTTCTTGGGTCCATCACTTCCAATGTTCAGATCGGCTGTGAGTGTATAATGCTCCGCTAGGCGAAGCATATTTTAAATATGAATTATTTTATATTCTAGCAATATTTTAGCCATTTCATGTTCTTAACAGCTGATGGCAAAGTTCATTAAAAAAAATACAATAACATGTTGTAACATGTATGTGTCCCACTTTGTCTCACAGTTATCTCCATCCGAAAATTCAGAGAGTCTGACCGATGCTGATCTAACGCAAGAGCCAGAGGAGGATCTTACACAACCACCAGATATACCTACTAAACGATACTCAGACTCAGAAGAACTTTCATAGTCAATATTAAAGAAGAAAATGACAGGTAAGAACATTATTATTAAACTGCATAAAGCCTGTCAGACGGAATGTTCCGGAGAATTTTACTAATGGTCAAGGTCCATATTTGTTGAAGCCTTGGTACAATCGTCTAAACAGAGTGAGAAAGCTATACAAACTGTTTTTACCGGAAAGGTGTAAAAAGTACAGAAACATTGATTGGTGACTGGAAAGATGTAATAGCGATTCCTAAAAACAAACTATCAGTCGAATTAGTCATTGCTTTGTATAATTTTGCTAAAGAAAACAAATTAAAAATAGGAATTACTTTGACAAAATGGATGGAAAAATTGATTATTTAGATGCAAATTTTATAAATCAACCAGCTTTAATTGCAAAATTACACAGGAGTATTCAAAATTTAAAAGGAAAGAGAGGAGTCCAAAAAGAAAAGTTTTTAGAAACAGTTTTTCATGTGCCAACACACACAACTATTCCAAAAGAACAAGTTGTCAAAGAGAATATTAGAAAAGATCTAATTAATGGCCTAAATTTAAAATCTGAAGAAATTAAAAAGACTAAATCAAAGTTAAATGAAAAATGTAAAACATTGCACACACTGAGAGGGACACATAAACTTTTGAAAAGGAAGTATGATAGGTTAGTGAACAAACCAATTTCTATTCAAAGTAAACGTAAGAAATTGTAGACAGAAGAGATAAGTAAAACAAATTTGAGTAAACAATTACATAAAAAGGACAAATATGTAGACGTTCTCCATAGTAGATTAGCAAGAGCAAAGAAACAAAAAGAAAAATATTACAAGCTCTATTTACAAGCAAATAGATCTAACATTCAACCAAAGAAAAGGATCCAATCAGATAAGATAAAACATCACAATTTGAAAACTCAAACTATGCCGAGTTAAGTGAAATGAAAATTAAGTTAAAAGAATGCGAAGAAAGTTTACATTATATGGAAACTCTATTAGATGATAATGCCGAACTTCAGTTATTTGACACGTCATCAAACCGATACACCAATGAAACAGTAAATTGTGTAATGAATCTTACTGATTTAAAAGTGGCATCAGAAAAAGTGGGCAAAGTGATTAAAGAAGTCTCAAAACTCTGTGGTAAATGTCCAAATGCAATTCCATCTGCGACCGCTGTCAATTGTATAGTAGATGGTAAGCTAGCTTTGTCACATAAACAGTTAGAAAAGGTATTGGAAGGCAAAAAACACACAACTCTTTACACAGATGAGACCAGAAAATATGGTAAATGTATACAAACATATATTTTAACTGACGAAACAAAAACATCATACATTTTAGGACTACGAGAAATGTTATATAAAGTGAACAATGTACTTTGGATACATTAAATGACATTTTAAATGATATAAATGAACACTGTGAACAATCAAAATTTGAGGGTACAAATGACATGCATGTTGGGCACAAAATATTGGCGGGAGACACAATGTCGGACCTTGCATCAACGGAAAAAAATTTCAACAAGTTGTTAGAAAATTTTAGAACCCAATTTTACCAGAGGTGACAGAAAATTGGAATGACCTAGATGATAATGAAAAACCTTGTGCTGCAGAATGAATAACTTTTTTTGTGGTCTTCACCTTCTTGTTGGTCTGGCAGACTCCTGCGAAGAGAATCTGAAAGAAAATTGAAAGACTATTTCTTGATGGGAATGAAATAGACTCTGCAGTTAAACCTGAGTTGAGGCGTTAGCATAAGCATAAAAGCGGAACGTTGCGATTATTAAGGTAACACGATACCGAAATGGACCGAAAATTTTTCCAGAAAGTTATAGGGATCCGGGAAGAACTATCGATGATACATCAAAATATGAAGAAAAATTAGGGGGACACCGTGCTTATTTTCGAGTAATAGTCGATTGAAAATGTCATTTTTGGCGCCAAATTTATATAGATACAGTCAAACCT
>JAOXYJ010082076.1:0-11577 GCA_028566555.1 Lithophaga nigra
GAAATGAAGCAGTCGGAAACAACAGCTTATCCCCTTACAGGCAATGCTCTATAATATCTATCCATTGATGAAGTTTCATAGGTATATGAGGTATAGTATCGGAGATATGGACCCAAACCAAAGATTAACTTGGACAAATGGACGGATGGACGAAACACAATATCCCCATGATACTTCGTTGCATGAGTTGATAATAACAGTTCACATATAGATGTACTTCTTCACATGTTCCAAGGTGATACCTTGAATAGTTCTTTATACACTTGTATTATGCAAACTGAAAACAAAGCCAGTAAGCCATGAAGTACAGGTAACAGAATCCTTTTATACATAAAACTTTAGTTCCAACAAGTTTCATGAAAAAATGCAAGTATTTCCTTACAAACTACCTTGAATTAGTAAGTAAATCTCCTAATACTGAATGAACTTAAAGTATCCAAACCATTATATCTACATCAGAGCATGCTTTTTACACAAGGATGTTACATTTCACCATAATATCTATGTCTGAACATCCTATAGGCACAAAAATGTTTACATCATCTGTATATCTATCCCTTTACCAAATTTCATGACAGTATCTTGAGTACTTCTCTACAGGCTACTTTAAATTCAGAGTTTAACCTCATGCTATACTGAATAAAACAAAATGACTGAGCCACGAAATCTAGGTCAGCTCTTCCTTTACTGCATGAATATAATAGTTCACTACAGATGTACCCTTCAACAAGTTACACAATGATCTCTACAAAACCTCCAGATAAACTAACCTACACACAAGAGTTAACATCATGTTATACCAAATAAAACAAAATCAATGAACCATGAAATGTAAGTCACAGCATCCACTGTGCATGAGAACAATATTGATGCACCCCTTCACTACTTTAGTAAGTCTGAAGATGATATTTGATTACTTCCTTATAAACTACACCTTAAAGACATAGGTACTTCTGTAAAAATTAGGTTGAAAACAAAAGTTAATCTAAGTTTAACATTGCATGCAAACATATTCATGTAAGTATATATCCAGCATTACATGTCTACTCTGTTTTTTCAGTCAGGGGTCTAAAATGTTGAAAAATAAGTTGCATAATGGTTTTCTTCATTTCATAAGCTATGATGTACACTGTAGATAGAAAAGTCTGTTACTGAGACTAATTTCATAAGCAATGTAAAGTTATTTGTATCTTACTTGTGACCCATTTCATGAGCTATGGTGAATGCTGTAGATAGTCCAGTATCTTCATTGATGGTACAGCTTCTAACTCTGTTACACATTCCTTCTATTGGTGCAAACCCTGTAAAAAAGATCTAAAAATTTTTAATGTTAAACGTAACCATTTTTTGCCCTGTCTAGCAACAGCTGCACTGAATACAGTTGTCACTGAAGAAATTTTCATTTACCTTAGTTTTGGAAAAAGTAAATATTTCCGATCATGAAAGAAAGGTATTGCTGTAAGTAAGTTGATATAACGGTTATTTTTTGGAATGCTTTGATGAAAAATTTTGAATTCTGATTATTTTTATATTTACAGTTTCCTGATATATATTATGCTGGTGTGTTGTTGTGCAGGGGTAATGTCAAATTTTGATGAGACATATGCAAAAGGTAGAGCAAGAATGAAACAAATCTAAAAGAGTTATCTTTCTTTTCTCATTAAGATATTCCTCCTTTTGAAGTTATGGAAGGTTTGTACTTGTGACCAAATGCCCTTCCTAGACATACCCTATAAGAACTGGAATGACCTAATTTACATTGCATTGAATTATTACATCACTTCTGAATGAATCATACACTTTTCAATAGATATAAACTAATCATCTTTTTTCAATTTTTATTTTGTTACAGACATCTTAAAATATTTAACATTAGATTTAAAAGTTCTCAGATTATGTGTCTAAATTTATTTCAGTAAAGTCACAAAATTTAATTATGATATACACCTCCGATAACTACATTTATATTAATAAGCTATTTCAAGCTTGAAATTTGGTTAAACTGAATAGAACTACTAAATCTTTCTTTGTAAAAATAAACTGAAAATTTCTATTTGTCCATTTATTTTATGTTTTAAATAAAAGTACATGTATGTCAAATGAGTACATGTAAAGTTCATTAAATGCATGTAACAATTATTTGGTTGATTTTTATTATGTAATTGAGTGCAGATTTGAAAAAAAAATTGATGCAACAAAATAAGATGTAATTGTGGTGTAATAGTCAAACCAAATATTGTCAAACTTGGTTAACTTATGTCACTGGGGATGATGTAACGTAAAAACATTAATAATAATATATTTCAAATAGGAAAAATTGGTTAATTTGACACAAACCTAAATTTAATGGTGACATTTCACAGTTTGAAGGCATATAAGTTCATCATATTGTTTACATTTAAAATAAAGATGTAACTGAGAAGGATGGATACAAGTACACGCATCCCATCTTCATCCCTAAACTGGTGTGTGGTTTTAGTACTCCACAAGTCACAGTCACAAGGAGGATTTAGTCAACAGTACATTGGGGCTTGTCTTGATATTGTTTACATTTAATATAGACATATCATAAAAAAGTATGACTAAAAGTACACTCAATGCATCTTAATGCCTAAACTGAAGTCTATTTAAGTACATCAACAACACTATTTCTTATCCACTAGTTGCATAAGGAGGGCTCACTACATTTGTATATCCTTATCAAACATATGGTGGGACCTGTCTTGAGAAGCCTCTATGATGAGAAACTACTCTTCTGGGATACCACTTCAACATGGCATTAATCTTCAATATCCATATTAACTTCATCTCTTTTGAGAGACCAACTGTCTGAAGGGCAATTTTTATAGAATCTCTATTAATAACATAACATTGATCCGTTTTTACCTCGTGTATCAGCATTAAGAGTTTTTAACAACAGCATAGGTAGTATAACCATTTTGTTTTCTTACCAACAGTATGCACAATGAGTTTTTATAACTCTGTGAGCAGTACAGCAGAGTCATTTCTACCCCAGAGGGGTCCTGGGTGGCCAGGTTGTCATTAGGTTCATGGCCTTTAACCACATGCCTAACACTGTAGTGGGTCCGAGTCCTGTTCTCCCTGCTGCAAACATTAATGTATCCAGACATATACCCAAGGTCAGGGGTTTCATTGGTCAATTAATTAACTGTCTGGGCTTTCCTCCCCCAGTATGTCTGGGGTAGTCAGAATATAGCTGAAAAATTGCTGAAAGCAATGATAAACCCCCAACAGCCCTCTTACTCTGAGTATTAAGAACCGTTTTTTATTAAATGCACAAGTGTATCTCTGTCAGCAGTATCAATAATAACAATCATTTCTTACCCAATGTATCACAAGGAGAATTTTTATAAGAGCACAAGTCCATTCCTGTTAATAATATAGCATGGTCATGTTGTCTTTCTTTGTCTCCTTCTAACACAGCCTGCCAGGAACAGAAACTATTCAGGGTCTTGTCAGCATGGTATCCAATCGTTAAACCTGGCTACAAATACATCACATATTCAAAATGAGTTAAAATTGACAAAATCTGCATATCATAAAATATTTGATGGACAGTTAAGACATCAAAGTTTTGTGTAAACTTCCATTATAAGATTTCAATTTGCAACAGCAAAAAAGGAAAACATATATGTATTTATTTGAAAAACACACAGTGGGAAAAAATCAAACAATAATATGTTAACTTAAAGATGGGCATTTTACTGAAAAAAATCAAAGGTTACAACACTCTGAATTATGATAAACTTACTACTTTATTTGCAAATAAATGACTGTTAGGTTATACTGCGAACATAACAAAACATCAGTACAAGACGAACAAAAAAGTGAAAACATAAACCCCTAAAAGAACCAAAATAGGACAACTCCAACTATATAAAATCCAGCATAGAACGGGTGCATCGATAAGGTACTAGTAAACTTCTCCTCTGCACTGTTGTCAAAACCGATGGACAATTGTGAACCAGTGCTACCCAAATCAGGTCTGTATTCAATTAAAACATGTCTTAGTTAAATTGTTTGACTTACTTTATTGGTAAAGCAACTATCTGCATAGAAAAAGTTCATACCTAAAACAAGCACTAATATATCGTTTCAACTGCGAATCATATATATATATCAAACATGGAAGGAAATCAAAGTATAGCCAGTTTACAACTAGAAAACTAAAATCATGTGTTTGTGAATCCTATGACGCAATGGCCTCTCCTTGAAAAAAATCCTTTATTAAGCAAAGTTTTCGGGTTCGTTTTTGTCGTGTTGGTGACCTCGAATTAACTTTGACGTATTACCAGGCAAGTGGTCACTAACATGAGATTACTGACTGACAAAACGGCTTATTAGTACAAATGTTTTCATCGCTTAATTTTCTAGTCTTAACCTTAGGTTAATCTCCCTCTTTAACTGGTACATTTTTCGAGAAAAGGTCTCAGCAACAGGATCTTGAGTTTTACTATTCAAATTTGGTATTCTTTACTTTTTCTATTGGCTTTAAGTACATGTATCATCGATGCGTTGTTGTAATAAGTATACTGTACATAGAATTAACTCTCGTATCTTAAGACTGAGTTTGTGGATAAAGGTAGCGTTGGCAGAATAACAATTCTTTTGATATACAAGGTTTTATCAAAGTATATCGGTTGGCTGCCCTAAATCTGTCATTATTTCTTATCACATATGAATAAAGACTTACAGTTATATTTGAACTGCATTCTTATATGAGAAGTAAATAAATTTAAAGTAACAACTAAAACAGCTCAAAACAAAAAAGCAAGAAATATACTAGTTTGTAATACCCTGATATGTCAATTAGAAAACAAATCAGTTTTGATAAGAATCGTTATATTTAGTTCAAAATATACCTATTACAATAAACTTAGATTCGTCTGTTGAAGTAGTTGTAGATGGTACCGTTGATGTATCCGAGACTTGTGCTGTAAATTTAGTGAAAAATATATCTATATTAGTTCATATTTATCATATAAATAAATGTCATGCATATGTAGAATGTATAACGGCGTAAAAAGGGAAATGTATGTGAATAGTAGGCAGATTCAAAAGGCAATTGTTAGTGATATTAGATACAAATAACCTGATTATTCCGTCAACTATCATTAAAGCCTAATAAAATGATGGTTGAGAATCTGCTACCAACCAGTTTTGTCACTCATTGATGTCATATATATACTAGTCAAAAAGAGAAAATAGTAGTTTGATAAAAATCAGGAGTACAAAAAGATTTAATCATTCCTCGAAAATTAACGATATGAATTCCCCTTTTCAAAATTGTGTGGCTAATTTCTTCCCCGCTTTTGTGTTTTTTGTTTTATTACCCCTTTGCATACGATTCCGGTACTTTCCCGTTTTGCGACATTTTCTAATTTTCAAAATCATCTGCATTCGCTTAAGTAATAATTGAGTTAGACATGTTTATTTTTAAATTTAACTTGTCTTTTGTGTATCAGTATTTTTGTTGACTAGTATATATATTTGCCTGGATTCTTCCAGAATATGGCTGTATACAAATTACAGAAAAGAAATTTCAGGAAGATTAGAACATTCTTTCTGTGGTATTGTAAACAGTTTTGTTCCTGAAAATTCTTTCCACCTTTATATACACGGAGGAATTCATACCTGGACTAACTAAATAAACTAGAATTAAGTAAAAATTTTGAAATTAATTGCAGGATTGTTAAAGCTGAGCGTAATATTTGCGTTCATTTATAACTCTAGAAACCTACATTTATATTGCAATTAACTATAAGAACCAACTTCCGAACAAGACTTATTTCCGCGTTTGTGTTATTATTGAAACATTATATTGGAATATAATTTTATGAAGATTTGTTGGATATATTTCTGGAATTATTTACTATTGTTAAGTAATTTTTTTCTTAGTTTGTTTTGCTTGAATGTAATCTTCTTATTATCACATATTAAAATAGTAAAATTTAAATGTATTATTTTCCTTGAAAAGGTGATTTCTGGCATGTAACATTGAATACTTACTTGTCGGAAAGCTACACTGAACGTTTGTACAGAAATCACAACCGACAACAGAATCTGATCCAAAACATAGGCCTTCTTGACATGACTGTCCGTATACGATTTTGTTGTAACACTGTACGTATTTTGTACAATCTGTTGGATGCTGATAAAGTCCATTTTGTTCGGTTATATTCAAACAGAAATTATCTACAAATTCAACCACATCCTCAAAGTTATAAATGAAGCATCATAGAAGCATAAGTTATCCTGCTTAAGACGGCAAAGGAATGAATAAATATGAAGCATATAAATTCAATGAGCAACACTTGCAATAAATTGAAACCATAACAGATAATGAATAACAGAAAACGTTCATGTTTCCTGTTTAAACCAATCTGTATAAAATGAAGGAAGTATTTTCGTATGTAATAGATACTTCTACAAAATACAAATTCAGTTAAGATTTTACCAATTTAGTAATAAGCTTAATTCACTGTGATAGAATATGTTTGGATAATTTCCAAAAAGCTGCATTGATGTAGATGTTATTGACTTGAAATGCACAAATACTCACATGGAATTAATGACACGGTTTCATTGTTTGAATAAATGGCAGGTTCATCGGGGAAATGACTGTTTCCAATTCTGCAACGTATCACAGCTTCATTCATATCAGTCGTAAAAACGATTCCGAACTTTATCTCTCGCGTTACCGTACAGTTCTTATCATCATCGGTAGATTTCAAAACTGTAACATCTAACAATCTGAACTGTGTTTCGTTTTTGAGAAGAATTTCAATGTCGATCTTGCCAGCAGGGTATCCTATGTCCGCCTGGCAAATATGCGGTTTGTATTCTCTGAAAGTACCAAGATCGGCAATTTGGTCTGCATCTAATACTAAGTCAGCATAACCATTTGGCTTTTCTAATAAAAGAAAAAACATAACCATAAGCAGAAATTATTGCCATCTATTAATTCGCATGATTGAACTTTTGTTGATGAAATGTAAGCGAAAAACGTTTCTTATAGATTTATTGGTTATTCTAACATAACATTGGTAGAACGTTCACACGCGTCGTTCTATTTTTATTGAAAATCGCTTATTGTTTCGATACTTCCATCTTTTTTTATTCGAAACTGTAAACATGTTTCCCATAAAAAGTTAAGAGAAAACATAAAAACGGGCTATTCAAAGAAATCCAACTTTAATTATTACCTTTATTACAAGATAATAAATACCGAAATTGATCTTCTTTATTGTTTGGAAATAATAATTGTTTACATTTCGATCAATGCTATGTTACTATGGAAGGTTATTAAATTATTAACTTATAACATGATGACGAGATAGCTTTACGTGATTACGAGAAAATGTTTGCGTTGTTACGAGGAAACTTTGCGTAAATACGAGACGATTTGTCTTATTACGAGATGATGTTCATGTTATTACTAGAAACTTTGCGATGGTACGAAACAACAAATCTTTCAATTCTTACGAAATAGTAATTTTTTTTTTGTGTTAGTACGCGATTACTTTGCCTTTTATGAGCTGATAATTGTACAATTGTTTTGCATTGCTACATTGATTACACAGCTGATTAATTGCATTGTTATTTATGTGTTGTATTAGTCATCGGGTAGGGTAAAGGACCGGTAACTGGTGGTGGCTTCAAGTTACAAAAAATTTCATCGTAAATTACGAACTGGTGGAATTTATGCATAGCACAGTAATATCCATAACTAATTATGTAATCAGAAGTAAAAAATGCTATACAATATTTTGTTTTCTAAGACTTTAACGTATTCTACCCACTATTTCCTAAAACATATTAGCAAATATATCTCTTAATATCATACTCACTTATCACAGATAATTTTGTTTCTGCAACTAATAAATTTCGAACAGAAGCCATGTAAAATCTGAAAATTCCTTCGTCAGAGCAAGTTACATTGTTCAAAATTACGCTTAAAATATTTGCATCAAATATAACTTCAATATTGTCGTCGTTTAGTATCATGTTAATGTTTCCATTGGATGATATTACTGCCACCGGATCACTGTATGATGTTTTTGTAATGTTGATCGTGCTGAATTCTGTAGTTTGATTTATTAAGCATAATATAAATACTGGACCGCTATATAGTAATGCTGTTAAGGATCTGTTGCAAGATATCTCTGAAAAATGAATATAAATAAAATGTTAACAATGTTTCATTTTTCACGATTGGGTTAACATTTTTTTCATGATTGATTTAGCAAACAAAATGTTTTATTTATCATTACACTGACATATATTCACACAGGACAAGCTGACAATGAACAGCTTGTGGAGAACCATTTTATCAAATCCATTTACATTTTACACATTTAATATTTCTTGAATGTCTTCGCTGTCTTTATCATGTTTATTATAGAAACAAGTTTTGTCTTATCAAACCAAATCTCTTACTATTATAACTTCTGTAAAGGGTCTCCTGGGAATGCAATTTTTTCAAAGTATAAAAAAAAACACAAAAAGAAAGTCAATGACTAAATAGTTTTGAAATGTATCGTTTGTCTAGATTTACCTTTGAAGGCAGTACTGTTCCTTCGCGTTTAATTTAACAATCGATGCAAAGTTTTTTAGTCTCACGATATTAAATTAGAAAATTACATTTTCTCTACGCTGTTGTTTTTGGGGGAGTATCAGTATAATGAGTTTATTTATTTTTTATTATAATTTAATATTATCATGTTTGTGGAATTTACATCTTTATTCATTTGTTTTCGCTTAGGTCAGTTTCTACTTTGATGATGAATTAGTCATTTCCTCCTTTGACATAAATGATATTTGAGTTTTGCATAAATTTCATTTCCGTAGTGCATAGTCATAAAATAGTTGATATTTTTTACAAATAAGATTGTTGGAAATTTATTTTTCCCTAATTTGTTTGAACTTCATTTATTTTGTCAAAATGCAGTTTTTGAAATACTACTTCTCATCTTATACTTTTCCCTTATCTGTGCGTAATATCCCTGCAACTTACTAGTAGAGGTATTTTTAGGGGCTATCGTAATGCAATACAAAATAATTACCTTCCGGTTCTACTGCCGTAGTTGTAGGCTCGATTGTCGTCTGCTGAGATGACACTGCTGAAAGACAAAAAAAATAATTTTGGATATATTTTTTTAATTCGCATACAAAAAACATTGTCGAGAAAACCTGTATTCACTTATTTGATTTTCAAGTGACTCAAACAGGTTCTTACAGATTACAATAGTAGAATGATACTCCTCAGTAATACTGTTTTCTATTGAATAATTGTAGTAATTTTCTGAAAAGAAAATTTAAAGTACTGTGATTCATGATTTACGAATACACATTCTAATGGCTAATATACCCCAACGATCAATTGCTTACAAACAAGATACTGCTGAACATTTATTCGAAAAAGAAGATTTAAATAGCAGTTGTCCTTCTACCTAGTCAAGCTAGTCAAATACAAGACCTACTCAAATATTAATTTTTTTATATATTCTGCTGTTATCATCTCCATATCATAATATTTGATAAAGATTGAATACAATTGACGTAATAAAGTTTACTCCAATTTTAGGATGTTTCGTACTACTGCTGTGTATTTATACGTAAAATTCGTCTTGAACTTTCATTGTAAGCAGCCAACGTTGTCTGTGTTTGCGTTCACAAGATTATCTTTCCATTCGATCTTTTTCGTTATATGAGTAAGAGATTGATAATTTGTGGTCCTCCTAATTTTGTACTTACTGGTTTCTTCCTTACACTTGACATTCCAACAAAAATCACAGCTTGCAACAGACTCTACACCAAAACATTGACCTTCCGGACACGATTTCCCATACGTATTGCTCCCTTCACATTGCACGAACTTTGTACAGTCTGTTGGATGTTGATGATAAGTACGTGCCTCGGTATTATTTATACAGAAATCGCCTGCAAGAAAAGGAGTCTAATTAATCAATCTTCCATGGTCCTAATCTGTAATAATGGGTATAAAACCAAATTCATGAAATTCAGAATGGAAGACTATCGATGTAAATATACACAAGCAAATCCTATAAACATACAAAACTAGTGAAAAGGCAAATAAAAAGTGTTTTGAATGCTGTTCTACATGACATTGTCATATTATTAATTATATTTTATCAAATTATATTTTCATATTATATTATAAATCTCTCCAAAAAATAACAAATTGACACCTTACATCAAGTTTCAGACGACCTAATTATGTATACGAATGGTACTTTATCATAAATACTGATAAATGCTACGTCCATATACCTACATAGTAATGAAAAACCATTTGTTTCAAGAGCCCAAACAATCATAAATAGCAAGATATTGTATTGCAAACATTTCTGAACTAGAAACAAGTGAAACACGAGATATAAACCGGTGATTTTTCAGATTCTGGCATGAAACAATTACTTCAACAAAAATGGCAGGAATAAAAAGGTTCAAAGAAATCTCAGTCCTCCTTGTAATATCTAGACTTACCTGGTAAAACAATTAACAAACAATGCGACAACGTAAACACCTGCTCTAAACAATATCGACAATAGGCCCACAGGGAAAATACATTTAAATATCTTCTTCTCCGAAACAAGAGAGACACTTAAATACAGGCCCAGGTGAGCCTCCTCTTTTTTATATGAAAATGCTCGCATATACCTGTAGTTAATGCCTAACAGAATGAAGTTTACATATATTCCGCATGTTTGACAGAAAAGAAAAATATAATGTAGCAATTAATTACTGCATGTCATATACATTGTAATGTATTGAAATTACAAGTAAACTAACGTCATAATATCAATCACCTTCTACTATTTGCTTGAAATTAAATAACACAATTCCTAATGAAAAAAGTTTCGATATGTTTTGAGAATTTATTGTGTCATTATATATAGTAATATATTTTTATTGATGGCATTTCTGCATAATACTAAATGACTAGTGACTTACGCGGAATTAGAGAGATGGTATCATTATTGGAATAAATCGGTGTATCTTCTTCAAACAAATGATGAACTACTCTGCATCTGACCACGGCTCTGTCCATGTCTAATGTGAAAGCTATACCAAACTCAACAGTTCTTTTTATCATACAGTTATCAGTTGTGTCAGTTACAATAAAATCTTCAGTTTGGTTTAATACTTTGAATTCTGAATCTCCGTCCAAAAGAATTTCCACGTCAAGTTTACCCGCTGGATAACCTATATCAGCGGAACAACTATGAAGTAACCAATTTCTGTATGTTCCTAAATCTGCAATCTGATCTGCATTCAAAGCCATTAAGGGAAATCCACTAGGTGTCTCTGATTAATAAATTGAAAATTTGCAATTAAAATTTAACAAGTAATAATAACGCTTATACACATGTAGTAATGCGCATTCTAATGAACGAAAAGCCATTGGTTAGATATACTTATTGGACTTAAAACTTTCACCACTAGTGAACTAAGTTCTGACTTCGGCAATTTCAATTTGATAAGACTACCACGCTACCAACCAGTTACGGGCTGAAATGTTTTGATTCAACG
>JAOXYJ010082187.1:0-11574 GCA_028566555.1 Lithophaga nigra
TATCTTTTCAGATGACCGTGGTCATTGTTTGATATAATAGAAATCAGTAAACAAATAGACAGCGTTCTTATTTATGAACAGGAAATCGCATTCAGATGTGATAATGTTTCTTTTTCATATTGTAGATTTTTGTATTTCGAAATATTGTCATTTAAATAAGCATTTACTCTCATTTATCAGTTTCATTAGACTGTTCAGATGTGATGTAATTCGTCAAACGGTTCAATGGGGAAATTTATCAGCGTGATGCAGATTTTGATGGAACTGTTCGGAAGTTACACATGTTTTGTAAATTGTTGTCTCCTTAAATACATACGTAATGTAAATAACTTATAAACAGGTATCTTTTTTGAATGTATTTATGCCCTCTTCAACGAACAAACAGCGGAATACTGTAGTCCAAAGGACTATGCGCGCTGTTGTCATCATTTGGCGCCCGTCGTTAGGTTTTCACATTTTACCAGTAATCTTCTCAGAAACCACTAAGCCAAATTGAATCAAACTTGGCAGGCAGGTACATTAGAATGGGCTCTATAAAATTATGTTGTTTGTTCCAATCAGAAATTCAGCGTGATGGCCAGGGCCAAGATTGTGTCTTTAATCGGCTGAAACTTCAAGGATCTTCTTGTCAGAACCTAATCTGATGATAGAATTCTTTTATTGTGTGAATTATCCTTGGGGGTCCTGTACTAAAAGAATTTTTTGATTCCAATCCAAAATGCAAGATCCGCCACTACCGGTCAAAGTTTAACCATATGGTTAAACATCGACCTATGGGAAATACACTAGAAGATCTTTTTCTTGGAAACGAACGACAATGCTATCATATCCACAAATGTTCATTGAAAAGGTCTTTTACCAAAACTGTATTTTTGGTGCCGATCGGAATTCCGAGATGGCCGCCATCGCGGAACATATAAAGCATTGGACTCTAAGGGAAATGGATTTGAAGGTCTTTCAAACAACTTTGATAGTTGAAGCTAAACATATCCGTAAATGTTCAATAGAAGGGCCTTGATCAAAATCGTGTTTTGGATTCCGATTGGAATTCCAAGATGGCCGCCACCGAGAACATAGTTTAACATTTGACGGTGTAAGAAATGCGCTTGAATTTCATTATGGAAGTGACCAAGAGAGTTAAAGTGAATAATGTCAAAAAATGTTTATTTGAGGAATCTTTTCCCGAAGCTGTGTTTTTGTTGCAGATTGAAATTCCAAGATAGCCGCCATCATTCAACATAGTTTAACATTTGACCCTAAGGGAAATGCACTTCAAGGCCTTCTTGGAATGACTTGGGGAGATCGTCAGTTTAGAACCATGGTGGCTTGTTTTGAATTACCACCTATACGGTACAATAAAGAACGGGTGCTTATGTACTGTGTTTTGTGTTGAAAGGGTCTTCCGATTTGCAAGTTATTTTCCCACTATTAATCGTAACAGAACATTAATATTAGTTATAATGTGATATAAATCGAGGCTTATTTTGAATATTAAGTGATCGTAAAGAAGAATTTTTACCTTTGATGGCAGAAATCATTGTCAAAACTCATTTCTTTTTTGAAAGAACAGTAACGTTTCTAATTCACAGTATTAAAAGAAAAAATGCATGACAATTCTAACTAAGAAGGAGTTTTTTAGTTCAAAGCTTTGGTTAAACATCTATACAGTAAATGCACATTTTTAGATTCCCAAAACAACTAAATTATTTTGAAATTTAAGCTGATGAGATCACAACACAAGTTAGACATTTGAAATACAGACAATGAATGCGTGAAGTAGTAAGGTAATTTATAAGCCATGCAAAAGAAGATTTAAAGGAACGTTTTTCATTAACTTATCAATAATTTGGTGTCTGGAACAGGAATTAACAATTAACTAAATAGACAAAAACAGATTGTTTATAGTCAAATCAATGTTTTTGTCACGATTTATAATAAGAGACGATAAATAAAATTTATTTCAAGAAATTAAGTTAGTATGGCGTACTAAAGTACATTTTAAGATGCCATTTTGTAAAATTTTATTTATTAAATCGTTATGTAAGATTTAGGAATTATTAGATTAAATGCGACCAGGCAACAGAACTTGGTATCTGTCTTAGTTTTCAGTGAAATGAATTGATATTCAAGATGGTGAGGGGGTTTAATTTTCAAGAACATTTCAACTGTATTAATTTATTACTGGTTAATCATACCGTGAAAATCTGCAGTCCAAAAAGTGTCGTCGAATATTTCGTAGCCTGTGTTCGATTGAAACCTACAATATTAATGGTGAAAGATTAGTATAAAGACATGAACGAGGGGGACATCTTGGACATTTGCCTTGTAAAACCTTTCTCCAATGTACTAGCAGAAAAGCTTATCAATAGAACTCGTAGTATTACTGTGGAAATAGCGTCCAATTTCGTTTTAATTTTATAATAGCCCCACTCGTCAGAGTGGGTGGTATATAGGATTCACCTTGTACCCCCGTCTGTCCGTCACAAAGCTTGTAGAAGCAACTAGTCTTTCATTTTTGACGGATTTTGGTCATATTTGGTAGGAATACTAGGTAAGAAGTGACAATGATCATATCATCACGATATTTAGATTGAAGAATTTTACAGAAGTTCTGGCCCTTTTGTGGACTTAATTCATCATGTCTTGTAGAATAAACTAGTCTTTCATCTTTTGAAAGATTTTCATCATATTTTATTGGATTACTAGATATGATGTGGCAATGATTATATTGTCGCGATATTGAGATTGAAGCGTTTATATAGGAGTTGTACCCTTTTTGGACATAATCTTGTTATCCAAATAACTCCGCAACCATAAGAGATAGAGGAAATCTTAAGGGTGGGAAATGTTTTGCAGCTGTGTCACAGGTTTGGTATGTTTTGACCGAAAACTTTTGACAACTCCTTGTAGGATTTACTGTCCCTTGAATACTTAACAGAACACGTTAATGGTCAAAACTCATGAACCGTTAGTCGTGGACACTTGGGACTTACACCAATGATCATCTTAGGCAATGACCTTGAAAATGACCCGAAGGTGAAAGGTCAAGGTCATAGCTCCAGAAGATATCTGAGTTATTGCTCTTTGAAAAATTAATTGTTATAACTCAGAAACCGTAAAATATAGCTGATGAAACGTAATTGGTAAAATGTTAAGCTCCTTACAAGGCAACATTTTCCTGTTTAGTCAATGCAATTAGACAATCCAGTACAGGAGTTATTGCCCTTTGTAAATTCAAATTGTTATTGCCCGAAAACAGTAAAGGATAGCTGATTCAGCGCAGAACTGTAAGTAGTAGAGACCTGAGATATTCATCATTAGTCTCAGAGACATTTGACCTTGACTAGAGTAGAAAGGTCAGAGGTCAAAACAATGGGAAAGACCTTTTAATTTTCTCTGAATAATTGTGTTCTTTATGTTCTTTAATTTTATATCAAATTTCACATTAACCTAATTCCTTGCCTGATATCTCAACTTTTTCCTTTTCATCGAAATTGACAGGAGACGGCTAAGTGGCGGACGAGCGGGGGTATCCTTGGCACGATTTGCGTGCAGTTTTATTTTTTATTTGACTGTGATTATTTAGAAATTAAATTTCTTTCTCCAACTGATCTTGTAAAAAGAAACGCATATTTCTAGGTGTAGTTTTTAATCAGGTTTTGAATAAGCGTTAATAAAATGATTCGTAAAACAGTCCATAGTATTCCTATTTTCGTCAACTAAGTGGCATTATATAGATTCGATTCTCGAAACATTTTCTGGATTCTTTCAAAGACAAACAATATATTATATGTGAAGTGTCAATTACATATAACAACAAACCGACTAGTCAAAAAGTTCCATTGGAACTTTATTATCGGCAATTAAATTCCTTTCTAAATATATATATCCTCTGAAACTTAAGTTCCTTTCTCCATATGTCTCAATAAATATATTAGAACATGTCTTAATTGTTCCGGAACTTTTTGACTGTCAGAACAGTAGGAAAGTTCCCTTGGAATAAATTAGCTATTTCAAAAGTTATGTTGTAACAAAGTAACCACAAGAACAATTTGCTGTTCCACATAGACTTTAAAGCAATAGTTCAATTCTATACGCCGTTCTGTAGTGAGAAAACACGAAGCTAAAATCTAACAGACATAACCCCGTAACCTGTAGCAACAAGCATATATTTAGCTCACCTAGCTTAAAGGACCCCGAGGGACCCCGGGGTGTAGAAATAGGACCCGGTTTCACCGGCCGCGGGATACAACCCCTCCTCAATGGAGCGTCCTTTGGTTGCGCGGGATGTAAAAATCCAGGACTCACGTAAAAACAGATCCCGTTTTTTGAGAATGCCACGCTATCTGCACGCTGCAGAACGCTTGTAACAAGCTCATTACGGGTGGTACGTAGGTGATCAGTTACAAGGCTAAATTTTTCGTCCCTACCCATCCTGTCCCCCTTTTCCAATTTTTGCGTTTTTGGCTGTTATCTTGAAAACTATAATAGATGGAGAGAAACGGTAAATAGCAAAAATACTCAGCAAGTCAAGATCTACGAATAAGTCAACATTGTCCGTTGACTTCTTATAAGACTTATCGCGCTGAAATGACGATTTTACCCAGTTTTTTTCGTTTTTGGCTATTACCTTGAAAACTGTACTAGATAGAAACTGTAAACAGCAAAATGATCAGTAAATCAATACCTACAAATTAGTCAACATGACTTAAGTTGTCAATCGACTCCTTATAGCAGTTATCGCTCTAGAATGAGGACTTTTACCCGTTTTTTGCGTTTTTAGTTCACCTGGCCCAAAGGTCCAGTGTGAGCTATGGCCATCACTTGATGTCCGCCCGTCCGTCGTCGTCGTTGTCCGTCCGTAAACTTTCTCAAAAATCTACTGAAACTACAGTGACAATTGGAACCAAACTTTGTAGGAATGTGCCTTAAGGTATCTAGCTTGTAAATCATGTCAGGAGTTTTGATCTGTGCAAATATGGCCGCTGTTACTATAAGAAGAACATAGGACCAGAATATGTTTTTGGCTTCTTTATAAATATTATAACAAATAGAGAAAAGCCGTCACCTCAAAATGATCAGCACGCGCAGATCTACCATTCTGTCAATTGATCCGAAATAGTCAATTGACTCCTTATAGGAATGATTGCCTTTAAATTACGATTTTTACCCATTTTTGTGTTTTTGGCAATTATCTTGAAACTATAATAGAGAGAAGCTAAACAGCAAAAACGATAAGAAAATCAAGATCT
Organism: Lithophaga nigra; assembly: GCA_028566555.1. Taxonomy (NCBI): domain Eukaryota; kingdom Metazoa; phylum Mollusca; class Bivalvia; order Mytilida; family Mytilidae; genus Lithophaga; species Lithophaga nigra. The sequence continues at coordinate 5,253 of JAOXYJ010082187.1, forward strand.
ACGAATTAGTCAGCGTGATCGAAATCGTCAATATTGTCCTTAAATGATGATTTTACCTATTTTTGCGTTTTTGCCTATTATCTTAAAAACTATAATAGATAGAGAGAAACTGTAAACATCAAAAGTGATCAGCAATACGAGATCTACAAATTAGTCAACATGACCGAAGTTGTCAATGGACTTCGTAAAGGAGTTAATGACCTTGACGATTTTAACCCGTTTTTGGCGATTTTCTGGAAAACTGTAATAGATACAGAGGAAGTGTAAACAGCAAAACTGATCAGCAAGAAAAATTCTACAAAAAGTCAACGTGACCGAAATCTTATAGGAATTATTGCCTTTAAATGACTATTTTTACCCATTTTTATACCACTGCAAAATTTTTTGCGGTCGTATTATGGAATGGGTCTGCCATCCTCGTCGGCGTCGTTCGTCTGTAGACAGGTTCGTTTCCGGACGACAACTTTTGTTCTAGTTAACCGATCCTTCTCAAATTTTAACACAATAATCCTTGAAATAAAATGAAGGTTGGGATTGATAATGGAGGTTCTGGCCCCAGCAAATTAGGGCCCCAAAAGGGGAAAATAGCATTTTTCGTGTTTTTGATATGGAACACTCAATTTTCATCCGATTTTGATGGTTTTTTTCATTCAATTCCTTATAAAAATACCTTTCTGAAGCATGTCGACGTATTTTCCGTAACGTCTATATTTCTGAGATAAAAGGGGTTAAAAGGGGACAATTTTCAAATCTGAACTTTATTTTTCATCCGATTTTGATGAATTTTTAAATGTTCGTCTTAATGAATGTTTTAAGGAACATTAAACTGATTTTTTTCTATTATCTATAATTTGCGATAATAGGTATGAAAATTACAAAATTTGGTTGTTTTGCAGTGTATAGAGAATTTTTATTTTTCGTACGATTTTGATAGATTTTCGTCTTTGAATTCATCTTGAAGAGAGCTCTCAGTAGTGTTTCAACGGATTTTCTCTATCATTTACCGTTTCCGAGATACATAGGATCAAACATGGTGAGATGGGTATAATTTCGCCTTTTTCCTATAGAAATTTTATTCTTCATCCGATTTTGATGGGGTTTGTTACAGTGAATTCCTTTTGAAGAGAGCATTCTCTAGAATATAAACGGATTTTCTCCATCTCTTACGGTTTCCGAGATACATAGGGTCGAACAGTAGAACAGGTGAAATTTCGCCTTTTTCCTAAGTACATAGAAGTTTAATTCTTCTTCTGATTTTGATGGGGTTTGTTTTGTTGAATTCCTCTTGAAGAGAGCTTTCAGTAGTATGTCAGCGGATTTTCCCTATCTCTTACGGGTTCCGAGATACATAGTGTCCTACATAGTAGAATGGATGAAAATTCGCCTTTTTTCTAAGTACATCGATTTTTTATTCTTCATCTGATTTTGAAGGGGTTTGTTTCGTTGAATTCCTCTTGGAGAGAGCTTTCGGCAGTATGTCAACGGATTTTCTACATCTCTTACGCTTTCTGAGATACATAGGATCAAAAATAGCAGAATATACCAAATTTCATCGTTTGCATAGGTACTTTGACAAGCAGATTATTGAGATAGCCGAGTTCAGATGGTTTGTCTTGTCGATTTGCTGCGCTTTGCGAAGCCTTTTATTTACGTTTATGGCTACTATCTTGAAAACAATAACAAAGAGAACATATACACAGCGAAGAAATGATTTGCAAGACAAGATCTACAAATAAGTCATCATGACAGAAATCGTCAATTGACTCCTTGTAGGAGGTATTGCCCTTAAATTACTGTTTTTACAATTTTTAGCTATTATCTTGAAAACTATAATAGATACAAAAAAAAACTGTAAGCATAAATGATCAGCAAGACAAGGTCTCCAAAAAATCAATGAGACGAATATCATTTACTGCTTATAGGAGTTATTGTCCTCAAAAGACTTTACCATTATTTGGATTTTTGTGTTAAAAATGTTCTCTGAAACCCCTGAGTGGATGTTGACCAAATCTGGTCACAAACATACTTAGTGTGTGAAAGATTGCTGCCGCTGTTGTTAAAGGTTTAAATGTTGCATATTTTAGCCAGGTGAACAATTCAGGCTCCCGCAGCCTCTAGTTTGCGTTTTTTGACTATTATCTTGAAAACTATAATAGATAGCAACAAAAATGATCAGAAAATAAAGATCTACAAATTAGTCAACCTGACAGAAATCATCAATCGACTCCTTATAGGAAGTATTGTCCACAAATGACGATTTTTACCCATTTTTGTGTTTTTGACGACTATCTTGAAACTATAATAGATAGAGAGAAACTGTAAACAGAAAAAGTGATCAGTAAATCAAGATCAACAAATAAGTCATAACCGAAATCTTCGATTGACTCCTTATATGAGTTATTGCCCTTTAATGACGATTTTTGCTCATTTTTGCATTTTTTGCTATTATCTTGAAAACTATAATAGATGGAGAGAAACTATAAACAGCAAAAATGATCAGCAAGTCACGATCTACAAATAAGTCAACATGACAGAAATCGTCAATTGACTCCTTATAGGAGATATTGTCCTTATATGACTATTTTTACCTATTTTTTTTTGTATTTTTGACTATTATCTTAAAAACTGTAATAAATAAAGAGAAACTGTAAACAGCATAAATGATCAGCAAGACAAGGTCTACAAGAAGATTAATATGACGAAAATCATCAATGGACTCCTTATAGGAGTTACTGTTCTTAAATGACTTGACCATTATTTACATTTTGTTTTTTAAAATGTTTTTCGAAACTTCTGAGTAGATCTTGATCAAACCTTGTCACAGTCATTGTGTGAAAGATGGCTGCCACTCTTGTAAAGGTTTTAATATTGCATATTTTTGCCGGTGAGCGATTCAGGCTCCTGGGAGCCTCTAGTTAAGTTTTCGATCGTTGTGTTCAGCAGAATTGTGGAATTTTGGGTTTCATTTATAAAATTATAATTCTCAATTAGTTTGATTATTTGAAGGCCCCTTTTTATAAGATCATCTGGCCCGAAGATTTTCTCTGAAATCGGGCAAATTTGAACATAACTTGGCGGCAATGGTTCTTATGTGATCCTCTGTCAGAATTATATCCATTGTCCCCGTCCACCGACAAAGATGACTGCCACAGTCGAACTTAGTTTAACATATGACCCTATGAGAAATTCGTTTGAAGATTTTCGCCGAAACCACTGTGTCAATTGAAATCAAACTTAGCAGCAATGATCTTTATGTGATCCTGTTCCAGAATTATATCCGATATCCCCGCCCAAAAAACCAAGATGGCCTCCAGAGCCGAATTTAGTTTAACATAGGACCCTATAGAAAATTTGCTTGAAGATCCTCTCTGAAACCATTTTCTCAATTTGAACCAAACTCGGGAGCAATGATCCTTATGCGGTCCTTTCAGAATTCTTTTCGGTGTCCCTGTCCTCCAAAAAAGATGGCCGCCATTACTATAAATAGAAAAAATGGTTAAAATTACTGTAAAATCATAAATTAATGCGTGCTTTATTATTGCGAATCTTCGACGGCTGACAATACTGCGAGGTTAATATATGCGATTCATTTACGTGTTGTAATAGAATATTACTAGCAAAATTCAAAATGCGAGTTTTAATTATTGCGATGTTCATCCTGTCCATGTTTCGCATTAATAAAAACATCGCATTAATTTCTGAATTTACAGTAAGTAAAAAATTCCCATAAAATCAATGCTTCTACAAGTTTTCACTAGTTTTGACAAATATGATTATTTAGAAGTCAACTTTCAAAGTTTCATCCAATGACCCTATAATATTAATAGAAAATATCGAAAATTCCTATAAATCACTGATAAAGTTAAATTGAACAAGCTTTGACAGATGGTTCTTCAATGGTCCCCTTTCGAATTTATATCTGATGCCTGCTCCCGGCAACCAAGATGACCCATGACCCCCGCCTGAAATTGCGGCCACTGCTACAAACAGAAAATACAGATAATGCAGAAAAATTTCCTGTAAAATCAGTAATGTGGCTACTTTGAACCAGTTTTGACAGGAATTGTTCTTCAGTGGTCTGGTTCAGATTTTATCCGATGACCCTGCATGGCAGCCGAGATGGCCACTGTTACTATAAATAGAAAATATAGGTAATTCTCAAAAAATTAGTGATTTGGCTAATTTGGACCATTTCTGATAGGAATGGTCCTTTAGTAGTTTCCTTTCAGCTTTGCATCCGATGATTCTGCCACTCAGTCAAAATGACTGCTGTTACTATAAATAAAAAAAAACAATTAAAATTATCATAAAGATTCTTATAAAATCAATTACTAAGTGAAACTGAATGAGTTTTGGCAGAAAGTGTTATTGAGTGATCTGCCTTTTACAATTATTTTCAGTCATCCATTTCATCATGCTGCTTATGGTAAAAATAGGCTCTGACACCAACACCTTTGGAGAGGAAAACCACTTGAAATGTGCATAATTTTCTTCGATAATGCAAAAGTAATTAAAAAAAATTGTGAACATATTAGTAAATGTGTGTATTGAATCAAATAACAATCTATGATACCAAATTTAGTGCACAATACGTGCATTTCGGCAAACAATGTCTTATCAGTTGTGTTCGAGGCCTAAAAATATGGAAAACCAAAACAACATCAAACAGTTGGTAGAGCAGAAACAACCAAAAATTTAAAGTAAAAAAACCAGCTAAGAACAGAGCTATGCATGAATACCAGACTTAGAAGTGGAGCATAGCCATTACAGCTATTCAGCTGACCCCAACTTTGAGTAGGTTTTTTGGAGACTTTTTAAAACACGTGAAGCAGGGCGAGCAGGACCCAATTCGCAATAGCGGTGGTAGGATTGTGGTTGAGAGCCATATCAAAAGATATCTTTTGCTAAAATGTGACATACGGAACTGAATTCTGTCTTTAGATCGAACAGATCAAAACAATATCTTTATGGCAGTATTTTAGTCTAATTATTTCCTACTGTCCATTAGTACATGTTTATTTAAATACTTGAACAAAGGATAAATGATGTTACTACCTTCGCATAGTTTTAGTTATGCGGATACGTCGATTTATATAACTTTTGACCTTAGCTTTGGATTTTTCTTTTCAATTTTAAACACAATGGTATTCGAGTACCCAAATTATATTTGTGTCGCCTGAGTAGCAGAAGGTAACACATAGGGACCGCTATCAGTCATCTTGCTTTTGTGGTTGTCAACCCTTCTGTTTATCTATAACTACTCCTAGACCACTAAAGGAAATTCAACAAAACTTGTACACTTCTTTATTAAGATCCACTGATGTGCACTAGCTATTTTATTATACTATACAATCACTCTCCCCAAAAAGCCATTTTGAAGTGGTCAACATTGATTCGAAGGAGTTGTCTTCTGATCTCGACAACATAAGCTAGCTATTTTGCTTTGATTTTTATTTAGTTCTATTATTATATCTTCAATTTATTTGAAAAATACAGCCCTTGTGATTCAACCATAATGGACTTAAAGGGACGCAACTTCTAGACCACGAAGGGTAATTTACTCAAACGTGAACAGGTTGTTTAGTATGTTGTACTAAATTGTGCACTATCTATTTCGTTTGTCTTAATTTTTTAAACAAAATAGCCGTTTTTAGTCAACCATTATTGACTTGAAAGGATGTTGTCAGCTGCTATCCACATCTCATCCTAAATAACTGAGGGGAATGCAATTAAACTTTAACAAATTGTTCATTAGGTACTGCTGATGTGCATTTGCTATTTGTTTTCATCTATATCTTTAAATAGCCAATTATGACTGAACTAAAATTCTCACTCCTCTTAAACCACAAAAGGAAATTGTTTATTTGGTACTGATGATGAGCATGGACAAATTTTTTTCCGCAAAATTTAAAAAAAAATCAAAATAACTGTTTGACTCCAATATTACGGATGTGAAAGGGTGTGGAGCACGCTTACACAGGTTCTTTAAGTGATTAATGACACCACCTTGGTTATTTCATTTTTTGATCTAAAAATGATTTTCTGATAAAAATATTTGAAAACGACTCATGTCTTTCATAAATGACTCTATCCCCAGTTCATTATAATTATCGGTTCCCCCTTGGAGCCAATATAAATGGTCAGACTGGGGTGAAGATTTATTGAGATGTCATTGGTCAAAACGAAGGATGTTAATAATTCAATTAAGCTAATTGGGCTAATTGGTAGAAATTAAGGATATACATAATTAATTCGAACAATCCATTCATGGGGTCGAAGAATCTAACGCAGAATAAAATGTTCCTGCACACTTCGTGAAGTG
>JAOXYJ010082405.1:0-11571 GCA_028566555.1 Lithophaga nigra
GTCTGGGATAAATAAACTGTTCGTTATAGGCCTGATTTCGTTATAAAAAATTCGTTATACGCCTTCGGAATAACACAGTTTAAATGACAGTGGGACCTGGGATTTGACATTACTTCGTTATAAGCCTGATTTCGTTACAAGCCTGTACTTTATAAACGAACTCTACTGCATTAATATGTAGAAAATCTAGTTTTAAATTGTCTTTATTATAATAATTTCAACTTGTTCAACGTTAGATATTTCCAACATAATTTTTAAACGGCACCATTGTATTTTCTGAAAAAAGGGTTTACAGAAATCACCTGTCGAAATCGTTCAACCAGCTTGAAGTCATAACCCCGGTATTGACACACAGGTGATCAATGATAAATATGTCTAACTGCCGAGACAATTCGAACTTTGACATGTTTGAGGCACTTGCGAATTATTTGCCACTCAATTAAATTTCTTATTCTGACAACCCGTGGAACATTGTTTTTCTCAATTTCTGAATGCTTTTTGATTTGACGATAAATACCGAGTACCAATTTTAAAATGTACAAGTAATGTCAAATGTCAGGCTTGAATTTTAACTAATTCTGAAAACGAGAACGCTATACTATGACTTGTTTGTATACCTTTAGCAAAAGGGAAGGAGAGTGGATTTGTCTGAAGGGTCATGTGAGCTATTTCCATCACTTTGCGTCTGTTGTCGTCTCATTTACGTAGACTTCTAACATTTCAGTCTACTCCTTTGATACCCCTTGCCCAATTGGAACCAAACTTTGCAGAAATGGTTCTTTGGAGGTCCTCTTTCAGAATTGTATTCGACATCCCGCCTTCCTTTCAAGATTGCACCCATGACCTCTGATTGGTCAAAATTTGCCAAACTTTTTGAAAGTCTTCGTTTTCAGAACACTGAGCAAAATGGCTCTGACTTCTATCCAAGATGCCACCCTCCATCGCAGAACTTAGTCCTATGGGAAATATGCGTTAAATTCCTGCTTTCTGAAACCATTTGGCTAGTTTAAAGCAAACTTGGCTAGGAAGGTCCTCATGCGGTCAATTTTGAAAATTATCTGATGACTCTTAAGGTCCATCCAAGATAGCCGCCATCTAGTAACTTAATTTAACATAGGACCCTATGAGAAATATGTTGAAATTCTTGTTCCCTGAAACCACTCTACCAGTTTAATCCGAACTTGGCTTGAATTGTGCTTGGTTCTCCTTTCAAAACATGTGACTTGCAATTCCAAGATTGCTCCCCTTGCAGGTCACAGCTTTATAACATAGGACCTTACGTGGAAAAATTCGTCCCTAAAAGAACTAAACCAATTAAAACCAGACTTGCTAAGCAATATCCTTGGGTGTTTCCCTTTCTAAATCACATCCTATTACCGCAACCTCGATCCAAGATGACTGCCACTAAAGAACTTAGTTTAACATAGGACCCTATGGGAAATACCTCTTCTGAAACCACCAGGCCAGTTTAAACCAGACTCGGATTGTTGTCCTTGCATCGTTAAACATAGTTTAACATTTGAGCCTCTAGGAAATAGGCGTCAGAATATTTTTATTTCAAACCACTTGACCACTTTAAACCAGACTTGGCTGAAATGGTCCTTTGGTGATCCTCCTTTAAAATTATATCCGATGACACCAATCTTCAACATGGAACATAGTTCAATATAGGACACATTTGGAAATACATGTAAACGTTTCTCTGAAATCAGTAATTAAACCAAACTGGGCTGGAATTGTCCTTGGATGACCTCTTTTAAAACTGTTTTTCACTGACCCTGACCTACCAAGATGATCACCACTGTAGAACAAAGTTTATCGTAGTACTCTATTGGAAATAGGTGTAAAAATTTTCCTATATGAATCCACTGAGTTGATTTAAAACTGACTTGTCTGGGAAGATCCTTGTGTGGTTCCCTTTCAAATCTGTAAACAACAAGTCTTATTTAACCTCTGAAATTGGCATTGCAGTACAATTGATCAGTTCCTGACCAGGTGATCGATACAGGCTTACGTGAGCCTCTAGTTGGGGTTTATCATCATTGTCAGCGATTTTTCAGCGATGTTAGCTTGTGCTGAACCTCGACCTTGGTTAGGTGTCTAGATACCTTAACTTTTGAAGCCGGTCCAGCAGTGGACTAAGGCTATGGTTATGAGACCTTAACCACTCCGCCAGCAAGGTCCTCTGAAGGCAATTGAATTTCATTTTATTTCACTTCATACCATAAAAGTTCCTAAGATAACCACTTTCTTAACAGGTACCAAACCCTCCACCAGCTAAAAAGCAGAGAACTACAAGCTCGGGTACCAGAAAATCTACAGCCACAAATTCCAGATTAACAGCTAAATCAGTTCCAGTATCCGATGCCAACAAGAAAAAGTTTCCAGTAAAATTCCAGGTAATTGTTTATTTTGAAGCCGATTTTTTTGGTTCCAATTGGCCTTGTGGTCTGAAAACGATGGATGCTAGGGTACCGTTTCACTAGGGGTGTAAGAGTTGTGACCAATTGCAAGTCCTGTACAATTCCTACAAGTTACAACCATTCCTAATTCTTTTGACCTTTAGTGAAACAAGCTTCAGGTGATGGCAAAACATCTATCATGGTTGTTTGTGCATGTTGAGTAAACACACAAACGGTTCTATCACAACATATATTACCAGCCAAAGCTCTCCAGACAAGGACCCTATGGGAATATTACAAATGTTCTCCTCAGAAACCATAGATGTCAGAGAAAATGTTTATTGCGGAAATGTTCATTTTACGGTCTTCTACAAAGATACTGCTTTTTTTTGCTGACCTGAAATCCAAGATAACCATCAGAGGAACATTGGACCCTGTGGGAAATACCTTCAAAGCTGGCCTACTCAGAAAGTGCAAATATCAGTGAAAATGTTTCATTGCAGAAATATACCTTGTATGGTTCTACGAAGTTCATAGTTTTTATGTCGATCTGAATCCAATATGACCAGCACCAACAAAATTAGATCATATGCAAAATATCTCTCAGATGGCAGTGAAAATGTTTCATCGAAATATGTTCCCTGGATGGTCCTCTTCAATATTGAGGGGTTTTTAGCTCAGCTGGTCCAAAGGACCATGTGAACTATTGCCATCACTATGATTCTGTCCTTAACTTTTCACATTTCAGTCTTCTTCTCTGAAACCACAAGGCCAAAATGGAACCAAACTTGGCAGGAATGTGCATTGGGAGGTCCTTTACAAAGTTTGTGTTTTTGGTACTGATTGGAAATTCCATATGGCTGCCAGGGTCGATAATGTGTTATGATTGGCTAAAATTTAAAAGATCTTCTACACAGCTGATGGAATTGTTTCATGGTGTGAATAATCCTTGGGTAGTCCTATACTGAGTTTGTTTTTGTTGCCAATCGAGAATCCAAGATGGCTGCCACCACAGATCAAAGTTTAACATTGAACCCTATGGCAAATACACTTGAAGATCTTCTGAGAAACGACAATGATCACTGAAGCCAAACATATCTATAAATGTTCAATAGAAGGTCCTTTACCTAAACTGTTTTTGATGCCGATCGGATATTTAAGATGGCTGCCACCTCAGGACATAGTTTAAGATTCGACTCTATATGAAATTCATTTAAAGATCTTTCTTGGAAACCACGTGTGACAGTTGAACTGAAAATGTACATGAAAAGGTCACTGGACACCAAGTGCATGTTTATGATGCTGATCTGAAATCCAAAATGGCCACCACCGCAGGACATAGTTTAACATAGTACCCTATAGAAACTTTATTTAAAGATCATCTTCATGAAAACCACCAATTTAGTTGAATTTTTGCATGAATGGTCATTGGACAGTCCTTTACCAAAATATCAGTATGTGCTTTTGGTGATGATTTGAAATGCAACATGGCCACCACTGGGGACATAATTTGACATTGGATCCTATGAGAAATGCACTTATAGATCAACCGAGACATTTCAGTGTCTTGTAATGAGTCAGGGTAGAACCAGTTGAGCGATATAGGCTCAGGTGAGCCTCTAGTTTTGCAAATCAAAAATCCAAGATGGCCATCACTGAAAATGTACTAACATGGTCTTAACATAGTACCCTTTAGAAAATTCATTTAAAGATCATCTTCCTGGAAACCATCAATTTAGTTGAATCTTTGCATGAATGGTAATTGGACAGTCCTTTGCCAAAATATCAGTTTGTGTTTTTGGTGATGATTTGAAATGCAACATGGCCATCACTGGGGACATAGTTTGACATTGGATCCTATGGGAAATGCACTTATAGATTAACCGAGACATATCAGTTTCTTGTAATGGGTCAGGGTAGAACCAGATGAGCCTCTAGTTTTGCAAATCCAAAATCCAAGATGGCTACACCCAATTGAAAATGCACTAACATGGCCTTTTTGGAACAGCTAAAACAATTTCATTGAAACTGTTTATGCAGATCAGAAGTCCAAAATAACATTTAAATTAAATTTCTTAAAATTGGTAAGGTTGTAACCAGGTGAGCAATACAGCTCAGCTGAGCCTCTAGAGCTTTTTCTTAATAATCAATAAGATGATTGCATACAGATATAGACAGTTATTTTCAAACCAATTATTATAAAGTTTTAGCATTATTTCTCTACAGGAGAAAAAAAATTTGACAGTTGATTGAGAAACCATTTTCAGCAATTTTTCAGCAATATTGGGCATCCAGTTTTATTAAAGAGGAAGCTGAAGCACACATTTGCAACTCTCGACCTGACACAGGAAACTGGCCATTCTTGTCCATTAAGTTTGGAATCAAACACACCTCGACCACAAACACAGCTAGAACTCACAACCCCAGTGATGACAAGCCAGTGATCTATATTAGATATAACTACCTACCAACATCACTGGCCATAAGTGGCTAAAATAAAAATGAAGACAAGAAAACATCTACAAACAAATAAAATTTGATAAATTTAATTCATATTATTACAATATTATCAATTACTCATTGGTTGCTCAATTATATGCAGTTATTAAGAATTGATGCTTAATGTAAATAAAACTTATTGCAGCTGAGACAAAAACTTTCATGTAGATACTCACACTACACAATAAAGACATTATGGTTAAACCCTTAATCCTGACAACATATGAATATACATTTTGTTAAAACAGAGAAATGGAAAGAAATAACAAATTCCTAATTACTCGTTTTGAAAATGAAAATGAAAAGAGTTTTTAAACATAATGGGTGTGTATTTATTTATTATTACAAAAAAAAACTGTGAATAAATGTGATTTTACATTTGAACAAAATTCCAATAATTTATCTTTATGTTTTAGGGTGCCAGTGGAAGAACCCTGACAATTCACTATGAGGGCTCAGGCAATTACAAGAATATGGTAGGGCAACCTAACAGACAACCCTTCTTCACAGACCATTTGTCACAAGATGAAAGAGATGTCCTAAAGCTACAGGTCGAAGAATTCAGTAACAACCGAAATTCCCTAGGGACACAAACCCAAAATGTCATTATTGCATCAACTGATACTGAACTTAAAAGGTTAACATCATCAACACAAAAGACCCAAAGCCTACCTGATACTGTATCACATGATCTACCTAGCAATTCATCACAAAAAACCAACTTACAAAGTCAGTCCTCAGTTATCTACAAAGAACCTAGTCAGTCATCAGATGTCAACAGTCAATCAGATATCAGCATTTTGCAACCAGAAACTAGAAATCAACCAACAGATATCAACGTTCAGCCATCAGATGTCAACAGCAGTGAGCCATCCCATTTCAGCAGTCAGCCATCTGATGTCAACAGTGAGCCATCAAATGTCAGCAAGCAACCACCAGATATCAGCAATAACCAATCAGATATCAGCAGTCAGTCTTCAAATGGCAGCAGTCAACTGACAAATGGTAACAGTCAACCATCTGATCTTAGCAGTAACTCTTCAGATATCAGCAGTGAACCATCAAATGTCGACAGTCAAACATTAGATATCAGCAATAACCAATCAAATATCAGCAGTCAGTCTTCAAATGGCAGCAGTCAACTGACAAATGGTTACAGTCAACCATCTGATCTTAGCAGTAACTCTTCAGATGTCAGAAGTGAACCATCAAATGTCGACAGTCAAACATTAGATATCAGCAGTAAAACATCAGATATCAATAGTCAACTACCAGATATCAGTAGTGAAATATCAGATATCAGCAGTGAAGCATCAAACGTCAGCAGTCCACCTTCAGATATCACAAGCAATCAATCCAGTGTCACCAGTCAATCATGTAATGTCACAAAGCTGTCCAATCAACCAGCAGACATCATAACTTTACCTAGTTTTCAGAATCAATCGTTAGATGTTACCAAATTACAAAATACAACACCATCCACTGAATTATTAGGTATCCATCAACAACCCATTGAACTGTCAGATGTTAACACAATGCCTGTTAAGTCCATAAATGTGGTAGAGTTTTCTTCACAACAAGGTACCAAACTACCAACTGCAGATCAAGGCATAGCCAGGCTACTCAGTAAATCGCAAGAAAATACCAGACAATTTATTGAATCACAAGTCACCAAGCTACCATCAGGGATTACTGAAGTATTTAAAACAACACCACAGACCATGAACAGTGTTAATGTCCAATCCCATCAAGTTGCAAGACAGCCTACTGACTCAGCAGAGGCAACAACACATTCAAAACAACTGGAGGCTACACAACTTGAAATTTTGTCAACACTGAAAACCATTCTACATTATGTGAAAAGCCATGACAGAATCCTGAACAGTTTGTTAAATCAGAAGACTGCTGATACATCAAAGGATAATTCTTTCCCATCAAGTTTGTTAGACCTTGACATCTTAGATTTTAATGTTTCTCTCTCTCCGCAAAATATCCAGCAAGTAACACAGAACAATATATCACGTGCAGAACCAAACCAGATAACATCTACAGTTTCATCTCCAGAAAGTGTTCCTGTCATCACATCCTTGCCACCACAAACCACACTATCTCTGACAGAACCACTGCACATGTCAGGAATGCCACAACATCAGAGTCAACAATTAAAAACCAGTACAAATTCAATGATGAACTTCAATTCTGTGACAGCAAGCCAACCATCAGTATTTCCACCAAGTAACAGTCACCAACCACAAATACTCTCTACCACTTCCTCCAGCAACAATCACCAACTGCCTAATCTGAACTGCTTGACCGGTCCAATAATTGAAGTGGAGAAGCCATAGGATGTGCCTGATAATTACAGCCTTATAGAATGTCGGGTAAAACCAACGTTGCAGTGGAAAGCTTCGAAAGCAACACACACAGACACAAGCTTTGCTTGGTACTTAGCAAAAACACTTTTCAAGACAGAGGAAATGATTGGTAAAAACTCTAACGGTAAACGAGGGAAAGATGGCCTTTCACCCAGGAGACGCCATGCCATTGAACATGCTGTTATTGATGTTTACGGACAGACAAATTTGAAAAGTGCTATCACTGGTATTAATACAGGAATACGTAACCTTAACAGGCAGAAGAAGCTGTTTTAATTCATAGACAATTGAAAATACAATGGTAACTTTCAGTTTTTCATTGAAATTGTAATTTTAATTTCAACTGATAAAAACAAAAATGTATGTATTTACTACCCTTGAGTATACAACAGCTTCAGTCTATTGTTATAGAGATTATTCAAGTACAACTTGTGTAACTACTTCTTTCTGACATTCAATATCTAAACAACTGTATTCAGATTTAGGAAAAAGAACAAAAGTTGTTCGTTGGATTAAAATGCTTGAATAACATAGTTTTAAAACTTATTTGGATAAATGTATAGTAGCATATCAAATGATGCACAGAATTAAATCATTCAAACATCACTGACAGGAATGTATAGTTAAACTAAACTGGAACTAAATAAGGTTGATATACTCGTAACTTATTTTAGCAATACAATGTCAGTACCAAAAAGCTGTGACAATTTTGATTCTCCATCCAAAACGACATGAAATAAGTTATTATCTGTCAATTTTAAAAGCATGTTTAACAATTTGAGTCCATGAAAACTTGTACAATTTTAAATTTGACAACTTATATATACATGTATATATTTTCAAAATCCTGATGGAGCTCCTTCATTCAATATAACATAAGGTATTACTTTATGAATATGATCAATATATCTAGTGCACTGTTCTACACTTAATGATGCCCAAAACTCCCTGATACCATTTATAAGTTCATCCTTATTTTTAGGTTTAACATTTGATTCAAGATGTTGCTTCATTGTCGACCAAAGATTCTCAATAGGATTCAAATCTGGAGAAGCTGGGGTCTCCATCACATTCTGAAGCATATTCTTGTCCTCCATCCACTTTCTTCTACTTTTGCTTTTGTGTTTGCTGTCGTTGTCCTGCAATTATTAAATTGTAATGAAAAATTCAATTTTTCACAAGACAGATGTTTTTGTTTTTACTTTGTTCACTTCAGTATTTTATGTATTTATGTATATTTTAGAGTATCTAACTATACATAAAAATAAATATAATTTATCTTCTACATTGGACTTAATTTGACTGCTTTTTCTTCCCAGACCATGTAACAAGGTATCTATTAACTGCTCAAGTGCAAGACTGTACTTTGGTGATCACAAAACTACAGATTCATGTAAAAACTTCACAAGTTAATCCTAACAGATGGTTCTTTCAGATTCATCTACCAACAAAAGTAGAAAACTTTTGATGCAGGCAAGACAATAAACCCTGAACACTTTAAGTCAACTTCAGTATAACTCCATATATAAGCAAGGGTTGAAGCATAAATATGTCTCACGTGCCTCCACATGTTGCATGGTGAAAAACATATTTTATATTTTAAGGCCGGGTGCCATGTGTTGGGCTGACATGTACATCACCTGATGAATGTTTCAACCTAATATAGTTCCTCTCTGATGTACAGTTAATGAGAAAACAGAGCTAATCACAAAAATTTTAATATAAATCGAACGAAGTCAGTGGACCATGCAAACTGAGGTAAAGGTTAGATGACAGGTGTTGGTCTGATATGAACATTATGAATGTGTGGACCTTATATGGCTGTTCTGTGATGCATAGTTTCTGGTAAATAAAGCTAATCACAAACTTTGATGTAAATATAGCAAAGTCAGTGAACCATGAAAATAAGATCATGGTCAGCTGACGTGTTTGGCTGACATGTCCAAACATAGTTGCCCTACGATGTATAATTGCTGAAAAACAACGCAGAGCTAATCACAAGACTTTGAGATATATTTTACAAAGTCAGTGCACTGTGAAAATGAGATCAAGCTGACATGTACATGTCCTAATGAATGCGAGGACCAATTATCCTATGATATATGGTTCATGAGAATTAATTACAAAACTTTAATGAAATGTTAACGCCATCTCCAGTAAAAGCATACCAATGCCTTGCTTTGCCACATTCATTACATGCGAAACAAAAATGAAGTTTTTGATCCACAAAATTTAGGTCACAGAAATCACCGTGGATGTAGATACTTGGGTTCAATTATAGATGTATCCATCCACCATAAACACATCTTCAGCATGTCACTTACAACTACTTTAAACACATAAGACAACCCGAGTTAAATGCCAAATGCAGGCATAAAGCTATAAGCTTTGGCAGCAGGTTGATCATATAAGGAATTTTCACTGTTGTACATGTATGAGTTATATATGTACTGATGAAATAGTTTCTAATATATGTATTACTGTTTTCCTTTTGTAAACAAAGGCATAATAAAATCCCTAGATTTATTATGACTTCCACGTGCTAACGGACTTTCAAGGATTGGATGAGTTCAACTGTGACATCAAAGCGAATGTCCAGAATGCCGTTTTGTAAAGGAGTGTAAAGTTCATACAAAATAACCGTAAATGTTCTACTAGAATGGAGTTATTCATAGAAGGGAGTCAGTTTGTTGAGATTTTAACATTATCAGAGCAAATGTTATCCACAATAAAATCTCCAACTAACATACTCCTTCCACGATTTATTTCTTCATTGGTGGTGCTGGTGTGAGTTTGATGACCATCTAATTGGTTATCTCTTAACGTGAGGTTTTTGTTGAGAACATACAAATTCAAGAGATTTTAACGTGTTCAGGTATACAGGACTTTGTAACTGTTTAAGTCTTTAATTACAATGTCTGGACAGTTCCTCCGGAATCTAACACACAAATTTGACACAAAAAATGTTAAACCAGGACGACAATTGCAGCAAGATTAATTACTGTAATCAGCCAATTCATGTTGGTATAAACATAATTTGGTTGTAAAATTGTGTACAATGTACATTATATTCGACTTGTTACAATACTTGTACCATGTATACCTGATATAACCTGTATCCATCTGGAAATCTTGCTTCTGTAAATGCTAAAAGATTGTTCTCCAAAATTCTCTGATATCCTAATGAGTCCATAATCCCACTGTAAGAGATGCCTCCCCATACACGAACCTGAAATATGAAAATGAAATTATGAAAGCAAAATATCACATGGCCCTATGGGCCAGGTGAGCTACCAAACAGGTCTCTGTAACACACTTTCTGCTATTCTTAACGTATTTAACCAGTTGCTTAAAAATACATATTTTTAACCACCCGGTGGTTAAATTTCTGCACGAGAACTCCCACCAAGTCGATTCCCGTTCATAAAATCGATTATGACGTCACGTTATCTTGTAGCTGCGTTGGCATCTGCGCCATTGACAGCCGTCCTGAACAGTGATTTTAACACTTGAACGACTGAAAAATCATAGGAAGAACATATTCTCCTTCTATTTGCTCGTTGCTTACAATATTTCTCCACTGTCGATAATTAAATTTTAGATTTTAACATGCTCGCTAAAGCTCACACGTTGAACTATTTCGAGTGGAGAAATATCATAACCCACTTGCAACAGAAGGTGCTTAATTTTGAAGATAATAATTTTATTTATACTTCAAATACAAGTATAAAAACTAATTTTCATGAGTCTTTAGTAGAATTTTGATTGGACTTTACATAAAGCTGATCATCATGGCATGAAATGTCAGCTGTTTACATGAACAGGCCTACCACATAGTTTTTAAAGCCCATTAGTTTTTCCGAGATTCAATCTACTGGTATTTATGTCTAATATGTATGCAAACCTTAAATGCAAATTTCAAGATCACCCAAAGTATAAGCTCATCTGAACCTGCATCGCTCACCTGGTTCTAAAAAATGACTAACAAATTGAAACCATGGTCATCTTAGAACTCCAGTCAGCATTAAAAACATCAGCTTGGTGAAAGACTGTGGTAATCATTCACAAATAGTTTTCAGTAGTGTTCACACAGTATTACACAGCATATGATACAGTTACAGTTTTGATTTACGGTTTCTGGCTGCCCCTTTAGTATCTTCGAACTTTACTTACAAGGGTGACAATTCAAGACGTTACAGTCTTTTTAACAATATTTTCTATATATAATAATGGTGGCCATCATTGTTGCTGGGTGTGATTATCAGAAATTACTCTGTTAGGGGACCACAGAAGGA
>JAOXYJ010082514.1:0-11570 GCA_028566555.1 Lithophaga nigra
GTGATCGCATGAACTCCATAAGGAGTGAGACCGGGTGCGTCGACAGGGTAAGCGTCTCCTGCTATGCATGCATCACCTGTCATGCCAAAAACTTATGTCCAATAAAAAAAAGTCATGGCCAGAAATAAGTCAAATCTGGTAGGGTAAGGGTTAGCGTTAGGGTTATGTTAGGGTTAGGATTAGGTTAAGGTTATGGTTAGGAAAATGTTAGGGTTAGGGTTATGGGTAGGATTAGCGTTAGGGTTAGGGTTCGGATAAGCATTAGGGTAAGGGTTAGGTTAGGGTTAAGGTTGTCTAGAGTTAGGGTTAGCGTAAGGGTTAGGTTAGTGTAAGAGTTAGGGTTGTTTTAAGATGTAAAGATAAAATTATTTTCTGAATTAGGGTTTTGATTAGGTGTACCCTTAGTTTTATGTTAGGGTTAGGGTTAGGGTTAGCGCTAGAGTTAGGTTAGCGTTAGGGTTAGGGTTAATGTAGGGTTAGGGTAAGGTTAGGTTTAGGGTTGTCTAGGGTTAGAGTTAGCCTAAGGGTTAGGTCAGAGGTAGGGTTAGGTTATCGTTAGGTTTAAGGTCAGATGAGGGTTAGGGTTAGGGTAAGCGTTAGAATTAGGGTTATGGTTGGGTTATGGTTAGCGTTACGGTTATGTTAGAGTTAGGGTTCAGTTAAGGGTTAACGTTGGGGTTCCGCTAGCGTTAGGGTCAGGGTAAGGGTTAGGATTGTTGTAAGATGTAAAGAGAATTACTTTCTCAATTAGGGTTAGGGTTACCGACAGGGTTAGGTTAGCGTTAGGGTTAGAGTTATGTTAGTGTTGGCGTTAGGATTAGGGGTTGGGTTAGGGTTAGCGTTAGGGTTAAGTTACCGTTAGGGTTATATTAGCGTTAGGGTTAGGGTTGTTGTAAGATGTAAAGATAGAATTATTTTTTAAATTAGGGTTAGGGTTAGATTTATTGTAAGATGTAAAGATAAAATTATTTTCTGAATTAGGTTTAGGGTTAGGGTTAGAGTTAGGGTTATGTTAGACTTAGCGTTAGGGTTAGGATAGGGTTAGGGTGAGGGTTAGGATGGGGTTAGGGTGAGAGGTAGCGTTAGGGTTAGGGTTAGTGTTAGGGTTAGGTTAGCGTTAGGGTTATGCTAGTATTAAGATTAGGGTTAGGGTTGTTGTAAAATGTGAAGATAGAATTATTTTCTTAATTAGGGTTAGGGTTGTGGTTAGGGTTAGCGTTAGGTTACGGTTAGCGTTAGCGTTAGGAGAGGGTTTGGCGAGGGTTAGGGTTGTGGTTAGGGTTAGCGTCAGGGTTATCGTTAGGTTAGGGTTAGATGAGGGTTAGGGTTGTCTAGAGTTAACGGTTAGGGTTAGGGTTAGCTTTAGGGTTAGGTTAGTCTTAGGATTAGGGTTGCTGTGAGATGTAAAGGTGGAATTATTTTTTAAATTAGGGTTAGGGTTATGTAAGCGTTAGGGTTAGGGCTAGAGTTGTTGTAAGATGTGCAGATAGAATTATTTTCTGAGCTAGGGTTAGGGTTATGTTAGGGTTAGGGTTACGTTAGGGTTATGTTAGGGTTAGGGTTGGCGTTAGGGTAAGGATTAGCGTTATGTTAGGGGTAGGTTAGGGTTAGGTTTGGGATTAGCGTTAGGGTAAGGGTTAGATTTGGGTTAGGATTAGCGTTAGGGTAAGAATTAATTTAGGGTAAGGGTTGTCCAGAGTTAATGTTAGCGTAAGGGTAAGGGTTAGGGTTAGCGTTAGCGTTAGGGCTACGGCTGTTGTAAGATGTAAATATAGAATTATTTTCTGAATTAGGGTTTGGGTTAGGGTAAGCGTTAGGTTAGGTTGGGGTTAGGGTTAGGTTAGGGTTAGGGTTGCCTAGGGTTAGGTTAGGGTTAGGGTTAGGGTAGGGGTATGGTTGTTGTAAGATGTGAAGATAGAATTATTTTTTGAATTAGGGTTTAGGGTTAGGGTTAGCGTTAGGGTTATGTTAGGGTTAGGGTTAGGATAAGGTTATGGTTAGGGTTAGGTTAGGGTTAGGGTTTGCGTTATGGGTAGGATTAGCGTTAGCGTTAGGTTAGGGTTAGGTTTAGGATTAGCGTTAGGGTAAGGGTTAGATTACGGTTAGGATTAGCGTTAGGGTAAGGGTTAAGTTAGGGTTAGGGTTGGCCGGAGTTAAGGTTAGCGTAAGGGTTAGCGTTAGGGTTAGGGTTAGGTTAGCGTTAGGGTTGGGGTTGTTGTAAGATGTAAACATAGAATTATTTTCTGAATTAGGGTTTGGGTAAGCGTTAGGGTGAGGTTGGGGTTAGGGTTAGGTTAGGGTTAGGGTTGTCTAGGGTTAGGATTAGCGTTAGGATTAGGTTAGAGTTATGGTTAGTGTAGGGGGATGGTTGTTGTAAGATGTGAAGATAGAATTATTTTTTGAATTCGGGTTAGGGTTAGTGTTAGAGTTATGTAAGGGTTAGGGTTAGGATTAGGTTAAGGTTATGGTTAGGGTTAGAGTTGGCGTTATGGATAGGATTAGCGTTAGGGTTAGGTTAGGGTTGGGGTTAGGGTTAGGGTTAGTTTAGGGTTTGGGTTGTTTAGAGTTTTGGCTAGCGTAAGGGTTAGGGTTAGGTTATGGTTAGGGCTAGGGTAAGGGTTAGGATTAGCGTAAGAGTTAGGTTAGCGTTAGGGTTAGGATTGTTGTACGACGTAAAGATAGAATTATTTTCTGAATTATGTTAGCGTTGGCGTTAGGGTTAAGTTAGGGTTAGGGTTAGGTTAGGGTTAGGGGTGTCTTGGGTTAGGGTTAGCGTTAGGGTTAGATTAGGGTTAGGGTTAGGGTTAGGGGTGTGCTTAGGATTAGGGTTATGATTAGGTTAGGGTTAGGACTAGGTTATGGTTAACGTTGTCGGGGGTTAGGGTTAGCCTTAGGGTTACGGTTAGGGTTAGCGCTAGGGTTAGGTTAGCATCAGGGTTAGGGTTGTCTAGCGTTAGAGTTAGCCTAAGGGTTAGGTTATCGTTAGGGTTAAGGTTAGATGAGGGTTAGGGTTAGGGTTAGCGTTAGAATTAGGGTTACGGTTAGGATTAAGGTTAGGTTACGGTTAACGTTACGGTTAGGTTAAAGTTAGGGTTCAGTTTAGGGTCAGCGTTAGGGTTACGCTAGCGTTAGGGTCAGGGTAAAGGTTAGGGTTGTTGTAAGATGTAAAGAGAATTATTTACTGAATTAGGGTTAGGGTTACCGACAGGGTTATGTTAGCGCTGACGTTAAGGTTAGGGTTTGGGTTAGGGTTAGCGTTATGGTTAAGTTACGGTGAGGGTTAGTTTAGCCTTAGGGTTAGATTAACCTTAGAGTTAGGTTTGTTGTGAGATGCAAAGATAGAATTATTTTCTGAATTAGGGTTAGCGTTAGAGTTTTGTTAGACTTAGCGTTAGGGTTAGGATAGGGTTAGGGTGAGGGTTAGCGTTAGGGTTAGGGTTAGCGTTTTCTAGGATTAGGGTCAGTGTTAGGGTTAGGTTAGCGTTAGGGTTATGTTAGCGCTAGGGTTAGGGTTAGGGTTGTTGTAAACTGTGAAGATAGAATTATTTTCTGAATTTGTTTTAGGGTTGTAGTTAGTAATAGCGTTAGGGTTATCGTTAGCGTTAGTTTAGAGTTAGGTGAGGGTTAAAGTTGTCTAGAGTTAAGGGTTAGGGTTAGGTTAAGGTTAGGGTTAGGGTTGCGTTAGGGTTAGGTTAGCTTTAGGGTTAGCGTTGTTGTGAGATGTAAAGATAGAATTATTTTTTAAATTAGGGTTAAAGTTAGGTTTGTTGCAAGATGTAAATTAGAATCATTTTCTGAATTAGGGTTAGAGTTATGTAAGCGTTAGGGTTAGGGCTAGAGTGGTTGTAAGATGTCCAGATAGAATTGTTTTTATTTAGTTAGGCTTAGGGTTATGTTAGGGTTAGGGTTAGGTTAGGGTAATGTTAGGATTAGGGATTGGCGTTAGGGTAAGCATTAGCGTTATGTTAGGGGTAGGTTAGGGTTAGGTTTAGGATTAGTGTTAGGGTAAGTTAGGGTTACGGTTGACCACAGTTAAGGTTAGCGTAAGGGTAAGGGTTAGGGTTAACGTTAGCGTTAGGGTTAGGTTAGCGTTAGGGCTAAGGTTGTTGTAAGATGTAAATATAGAATTATTTTCTGAGTTAGGGTTTGGGTTAGGGTAAGCGTTAGGTGAGGTTGGGTTTAGAGTTAGGTTAGGGTTAGGGTTAGCATAAGGGTTAGGTTAGCGCTAGCGTTAGGGTAGGGGTATGGTTGTTGTAAGATGTGAAGATAGAATTATTTTTTGAATTAGGCTTAGGGTTAGTGTTAGCGTTAGGGCTATGTTAGGGTTAGGATTAGGTTAAGGTTATGATTAGGGTTTGCGTTATGGATAGGATTAGCGTTAGGGTTAGGTTAGGGGTTAGGGTTAGGATTAGCGTTAGGGTAAAAGTTAGGTTAAGGTTAAAGTTGTCTAGACTTACTTTACCGTAAGGGTTAGGTTAGCGTTAGGGTTCGGGTTGGCGTTAGGGTAAGGATTAGCGTTAGGTTAGGGTTAGGTTTAGGATTAGCGTTAGGGCAAGGGTTAGATTAGAATTAGGATTAGCGTTATGTTAAGGGTTAAGTTAGGGTTAGGGTTGTCTGGAGTTAAGGTTAGTGTAAGGGTTAGCGTTAGGGTTAGGTTAGCGTTAGGGTTGGGGTTGTTGTAAGATGTAAATATAGAATTATTTTCTGAATTAGGGTTTGGGTTAGGGTAAGCGTTATGGTGAGGTTGGGGTTAGTGTTAGGTTAGTGTTAGGGTTTTCTAGGGTTAGGATTAGCGTTTGGGTTAGGTTAGCGTTATGGATAGTGTAGGGGTATGGTTGTTGTAAGATGTTAAGATAGATTTCTTTTTTGAATTCGGGTAAGGGTTAGCGTTAGGGTTATGTTAGGGTTAGGGTTAGGGTTAGGATTAGGTTAAGGTTATGGTTAGGAATAGGTTAGGGTTAGGGTTGGCGTTATGGGTAGGATTAACGTTAGGGTTAGGTTAGGGTTAGGGTTCGCATTAGCGTTAGGGTAAGGGTTAGGTTAGAGTTAAGGTTGTCTAGAGGTAGGGTTAGCGTAAGGGTTAGGTTAGCGTAAGAGTTAGGGTTGTTTTAAGATGTAGAGATAAAATTATTTTCTGAATTAGGGTTTGGGTAAGGTGTACCGTTAGTTTTATGTTAGGGTTAGCGTTAGGGTTAGGTTAGTGTTAGGGTTATTGTTAGGTTAGGGTTCGGGTTGTTTAGGGATTAGGATTAGCGTAAGGGTTTGTGCAAGGGTTTGGGTTATGGTTGTTTTAAGATGTGAAGATAGGATTATTCTCTGAATTAGGGTTAGGGTTAAGGTTAGCGTTAGGGTTATGTGACGATTAATTTAGGTTTAGGGTTGAATAGGGTTAGTTTTAGCGTTAGGGTAAGGGTCAGGGTTAGGGCTCTTTTAAGATGTGAAAATAGATTTATTTCCTGAATTAGGGTTAGGGTTAATATTAGCGTTAGGGTAATATTAGGGCTGGCGTTAGGGTTAGATCAGGGTTAGAGTTAGGGTTAGGTGAGAGTTAAGGTTAGCGTTAAGGTTAGCGTTAAGGTTATGTTAGCGTTAGGGTTATTGTTAGGTTAGGGTTAGGGTAGTCTAGAGTTATGGTTAGCGTAAGGATTAGAGTTAGGTTAAGGTTAGGGCTAGGGTTAGCGTTAGGGTTAGGCTAGCTTTAGGGTTTGGGTTGTTGCGAGATGTTAGGATAGAATTATTTTCTGAATTAGGGTTAGGGGTAGCGTTAGGTTTAGTGTTAGCGTTAAGTTAGGGTAAGGTGAGGGTTAGGGTTAGAGTTAGGGTCACTGTTAGGTTAGGGTTAGGGTTGTCTAGAGTTAGGGTCAGCGTAAGGGTTAGGATTAGGTTAAGGTTAGGCTTAGGGTTAGCATTAGGGCTAGGTTAGCTTTAGGGTTAGGGTAGTTGGGAGATGTAAAGTTAAATTATTTTCTGAATTAGGGTTAGGGTTAGGGCTAGGGTTGTGGTCAGGGTTAGCGTTAGGGTTAGGGGTAGCGTCAGGTTAGGGTTAGGTGAGGGTTAGCTGAGGGTAAGGGTTAGGTTTAGTGTTAGGGTTACTGTTATTTTAGGGTTAGGGTTGTCTAGAGTTAGGGTTAGCGTAAAGGTTAGGGTTAGGGTTAGCGTTAGGGTTAGGTTACCTTTAGATTTATTGTTGTTGTGAGATGTAAAGATAGAATTATTTTTTAAATTAGGGTTAGGGTTAGGTTTCTTGTAAAATGTAAAGATACAATTATTTTTTGAATTAGTGCTAGGGTTAGGGTTTACATTAAGGTTATGTTAGGGTTGGCGTTAGGGTTAGGATTAGGGCTTGGTTAGGGTTAGGGTTAGCGTTAGGGTGAGGGTTAGGGTTGTTGTAAGATGTGAAGATAGAATTATTTTCTGACTTAATGTAAGGGCTAGGGTCAGCGTTAGACTTAGGTTAGCGTTATGGTAGGGCTAGGGGTGGGCTTAGGGTTAGGGTTAGGATTAGGGTTAGGGTTGTCTAGGGTTAGGATTAGCGTTAGGGTTAGGTTAGCTTTACGGTTAGTGTAGGGGTGTGGTTGTTGTAAGATGTGAAGATAGAATTATTTTTTTAAATTCGGGTTAGGGTTAGCGTTAGGGTTATGTTAGGGTTAGGGTTGGGATTAGGTTAAGGTTATAGTTAGGTTTAGGTCAGGGTTAGGGTTGGTGTTATTGGTAGTATTAGCGTTAGGTTAGGTTAGGGTTAGGGCTCGGATTAACGTTAGGGTAAGGGTTAGGTTAGGGTTAAGGTTGTCTAGAGTTAGGGTTAGCGTAAGGGTTAGGTTAGCGTTAGGGTTAGGATTCTTTTAAGATGTAAAGACAAAATTATTTTCTGAATTAGGGTTTGCTTTAGGTGTACCGTTAGTTTTATGTTAGGGTTAGTGTTAGGGTTATTGTTAGGTTAGGGTTTGGGTTGTTTAGGGATTAGGGTTAGCGTAAGGGTTTGTGTTAGGGTTTGGGTTATGGCTGTTTTGAGATGTGAAGATAGGATTATTTTCTGAATTAGGGTTAGCGTTAGGGTTATGTTACGGTTAGCGTTAGGGTTACGGTTAATCTAGGTTTAGGTTTGACTAGGGTTAGGGTTAGCGTTACGGTTTGGTTGGCGTTAGGCTTAGGGTTAGGGTTGTTCTAAGATGTGAAAATATAATTTTTTCTGGATTAGGGTGAGGTTTAGCGTTAGGGTAATATTAGGGCTGGCGTTAGGGCTAGATCAGGGTAAGAGTTAGGGTTAGGTGAGAGTTAAGTTTAAGGTTGTTCTAAGATGTGAAAATATAATTATTTTCTGAATTAGGGTTAGGTTTGTGTTAAGGTAATATTAGGGCTGGCGTTATGGTTAGGATTGTTGTAAGATGTAAAGATATAATTTTCTGATATAGGTTTATGGTTAGGGTTGTTGTAAGATGTGAATTATTTTTTGAATTACTGTTAGGGTTAGCGTTAGGGTTAGGTTAGTGTTAAGGTTAGGGCTAGGGGTGGAGTTAGGATTAGTGTTAGGGTTAGGGTTAGGGTTAGGTAAGATGTAAAGATGGAATTATTTTCTGAATTAGGGTTAGAGTTAGCGTTAGAGTTAAGAGTAGGGTTGTGGTTAGGGTTACTGTTAGGGTTAGGGTTAGGTTAGGTTTAGGTTGGGGGTTAGGCTTAGGGTTAGCTTAGGGTTAGGGTTGTCTAGAGTTAGCGTTAGCGTAACGGTTAGGTTTAAGTTAGGGTTAGGGTTAAGGTAGCTGTAAGGTGTAAAGATAAAATTATTTTCTGAATTAGGGTTAGGGTTAGGGCTAGGGTTGTGCTAAGGGTTAGCGTTAGGGTTAGGGGTAGCGTTAGGTCAGGGTTAGGTGATGGTTAGCTGAGGGTTAGGGTTAGGGTTAGCGTTAGGGTTATATTAGGGCTAGTGTTAGGGTAAGGTTAGAGTTAAAGTTAGCGTAAGATGAGGGTTAGCTGAGGGTTAGGGTTAAGGTTAGGGTTAGCGTTAGGGTCACTGTTAGGTTAGGGTTAGGGTTCTCTAGAGTTTGGGTTAGCGTAAGGGTTAGGGTTAGGTTAAGGTTAGGGTTAGTGTTAGGGTTACCGTTATTGTTAGGGTTAGGGTTGTTGCGAGATGTAAGGATAAAATTATTTTCTGAATTATGGTCAGGGTTAGGGCTAGGGTTGTGCTAAGGGTTAGCGTTTGGGTTAGGGGTAGCGTTAGGTTAGGGTTAGGTGATGGTTAGCTGAGGGTTAGGGTTAGGGTTAGGTTAGCGTTAGGGTTACTGTTAGGTTAGGGTTAGTGTTGTCTAGAGTTATGGTTAGCGTAAGGGTTAGGGTTAGTGTTAGCGTTAGGGTTAGGTTACCTTTAGGTTTAGGGTTGTGAGATGTAAAGATAGAATTATCTTTTAAATTAGGGTTAGGGTTAGGTTTGTTGTAAGATGTGAAGATAGAATTATTTTCTGACTTAGGGTGAGGGTTAGGGTCAGCGTTAGAGTTAGGTTAGCGTTAGGGTAAGGGCTAGGGGTGGGCTTAGGGTTAGGGTTAGGATTAGGGTTAGGGTTGTCTAGGCTTAGGATTAGCGTTAGGGTTAGGTTAGCGTTACGGTTAGTGTAGGGGTGTGGTTGTTGTAAGATGTGAAGATAGAATTATTTTTTTGAATTCGGGTTAGGGTTAGCGTTAGGGTTATGTTAGGGTTAGGGTTAGGATTAGGTTAAGGTTATGGTTAGGGTTAGGGTTGGCGTTATGGGTAGGATTAGAGTTATGGTTAGGTTAGGGTTAGGGTTCGGATCAGCGTTAGAGTAAGGGTTAGGTTAGGGTTAAGGTTGTCTAGAGTTAGGGTTTGCGTAAGGGTTAGGGTTGTTTTAAGATGTAAAGATAAAATTATTCTCTGAATTAGGGTTTGGTTTCGGTGTACCGTTAGTTTTATGTTAGGGTTAGTGTTAGGGTTATTGTTAGGTTAGGGTTTGGGTTGTTTAGGGATTAGGGTTAGCGTAATTGTTTGTGTTAGGGTTTGGTTATGGCTGTTTTGAGATGTGAAGATAGGATTATTTTCTGAATTAGGGTTAGGGTTAGGGTCAACGTTAGGGTTATGTTACGGTTAGCGTTACGGTTACGGTTAATTTAGATTTAGGGTTGACTAGGGTTAAAGTCAGCGTTAGGGTTTGGTTGGCGTTAGGGTTAGGGTTAGGGTTGTTTTCAGATGTGAAAATAGAATTATTTTCTGAATTAGGGTTAGGGTTAGGGTTAGTGTTAGGGTAATATTAAGCCTCCCGTTAGGGTTAGATCAGGGTTAGAGTTAGGGTTATATGAGAGTTAAGGTTAGCGTTAAGATTAGGTTAGCGTCAGGTTATTGTTAGGTTAGGGTTAGGGTCGTATAGAGTTAGGGTTAGCGTAAGGGCTAGGGTTAGGTTAAGGTTAGAGTTAGGGTTAGTATTAGGGTTAGGTTAGCTTTAGGGTTAGGGTTGTTGTGAGATGTAAAGATAAAATTATTTTCTAAATTAGGGTTAGTTTTAGGGCTAAGGTTGTGGTTAGGGTTAGCGTTAGGGTTAGGGGTAGCGTTAGGGTTGTGTTAGCGTTAGGTTAGGGTTAGGTGAGGCTTAGCTGAGGGTTAGGGTTAGGGTTAGCGTTAGGGTTACTGTTAGGTTATGGTTAGGGTTGTCTAGAGTTAGGGTTAGCGTAAGGGTTAGGGTTAGGGATAACGTTAGGGTTAGGTTAGCTTTAGGTTTAGGGTTGTTGTGAGATGTAAAGATAGAATTATTTTTTTAATTAGGGTTAGGGTTAGGTTTGTTGTAAGATGTAAAGATAGAATTATTTTTTGAATTAGTGTTTGGTTTAGGCTTAGCATTAAGGCTATGTTAGGGTTGGGTGTTAGGGTTAGGATTATGGCTTGGTTTGGGTTAGGGTTGTCTAGGGTTATGGTCAGCGTTAGGGTTAGGTTTAGGGTTGTTGTAAGATGTGAAGATAGAAATATTTTCTGAATTAGGGTTAGGGTTAGGGTCAGCGTTAGAATTAGGTTAGGGTAATTTTGGAGATAACGTTGTCGAGTGTTAGGGTAAACGCTAGGGTTAGGGTCAGGTTAGCGTTAGGGTTAGGGTTAGGTTAGGTTAAGGGTTGACTAGGGTTTGAGTTAGCGTTAGTGTTAGTTCATTGTTAGGGTTAAGGTTATATAAGGGTTACCGTTAGGGCTAGGGTTGTCTAGGGTCACGGTTAGCGTTAGGGTTAGGTTAGAGTTAGGGTTAAGTTTAGGGTTAGCGTTAGGGTTAAGTTTGCGTAAGGGTTAGGGTTAGGGTTGTTGTAAATTGTGAAGATAGAATTCTTTTCTGAATTACGTATATGGCTAGGGTTTGAGTTAGGGTTAGGATTAGGGTTGAGGTTGCTGTAAGATTTAAAGATAGAATTAATTTATGAATTAGGTTAGCGTTAGGGTTAAGATTGTTGTAAGATGTAAAGATAGAATTATTTTCTGAATTAGGGTTAGATTTAGGGTAGCGTTAATGTTAGGTTACCGTTAAGGTTAGGGTTATGGTTGGCGTTAGGGTTAGGGTTAGGATTAGCGTTAGGGTTAGGGTTAGCGTTAAATTTAGGGTTAAGGGTGTCTAGGATTAGGGTAAGAGTTTGGGTTAGGTTATCGTTATGGTTAGGGTTAGGTTATGGTTAGCGTAAGGGTTATGTTAGGGTTAGGGTTACGTGATTAGGTAATGGTTAGGGTTATGGTTAGGTCTAGGGTTAGGTTAGGGTTAGCGTTAGGGTTATATTAGGATTAGGGTTAGGTTAGTGGAATTGTTAATTTAGGGTTAGGTTTAGCCTAAGGGTGAGGGTTAGGTTAGGTTTAGGGTTAGGGTTAGGTTACTGTTAGGGTTAGGTTATACTTAGGGTTAGGATTATTGTAAGATGTAAAGATAAAATTTTGTGATATAGGTTTATGGTTAGGGTTGTTGGAAGATGTGAATTATTTTTTGAATTACTGTTAGGGTTAGGGTTAGGTTTAGGTAAGCGTTAAGGTTAGGGCTAAGGATGGAGTTAGGGTTAGTGTTAGGGTTAGGCTTAGGTAAGGGTTAACGTTGCGGAGGGTTATGGTTAGCGTTAGAGTTAGGGTTAGGGCTAGGGTTAGGTTAGGATTAGGTTGGGGTTAGGCTTAGGGCTAGGATTGTCTAGAGTTAGGGTTAGCGTAAGGGTTAGGTTTAGGTTAGGGTGAGGGTTGTTGTAAGATGTAAAGATAGAATTATTTTCTAAATTAGGGTTAGAGTTAGCGTTAGAGTTAGGAGTAGGGTTGTGGTTAGGGTTAGCGTTAAGGTTAGGGTTAGAGTTACGGTTAGGGTAAGGGTAAGGGTAGGATTAGGTTGGGGATAGGCTTAGGGTTAGCTTGGGGTTAGGGTTCGCTAGAGTTAACGTTAGCGTAAGGGTTAGATATAGGTTAGGGTTAGGGTTGTTGTAAAATGTAAAGATAGAAGAATTTTCTGAATTAGGTCTAGGGTTAGGGTTATTTTTGTTGTAGGATGTAAAGATAGAATTATTTTCTAAATTAGAGTTAGGGCTAGTTATAGCATTAGGGTTATGATAGAGCTAGCGTTAGGGTT
>JAOXYJ010082625.1:0-11567 GCA_028566555.1 Lithophaga nigra
ATATTTTATTGTCGATCAAGACGCCGAAAAATGAGCAGTACAATTACAGTAATTTATTAAAGTATACAAATGATTGAAATGAATTATTTGATTGAAGTACAGTAGAAAATACAAACAATAAATATTGATATGTACATTCCGTATTTATCAAGCACAATGACCCATATAAATATAAGACAAAAACATCATTCGAATCAAATTATCAGTTGTATCATCATGTTTTAAATAAGATATGACTCTGTGTATTGGATGTGACACTTTCTCAGGGCAATGTATATATAGCCTTGTTTAACCATCTTAATTTTACCCATCGCAAAATTTGCTGTTGTTTGGCTTCTCAGTGTTACTAGCTGCATCACTGTCATCAACACATAACATATATCGCCATATTGATTTACTGAGAAAGATTTTATTTTGTCTTTTTTTTTTTTTGGCTGATATGCCAAATATCAAATAGGTTTGTCTGCTTTATTATTGTTTCACGGTATTTAAAATTTATAATAATTTATAATAATTTTATGTTTAAAGCACCTACATACATGTACTGGTCTTTGTGCGGTAATAATACGATGTCAGAAGGGTTCTCTGTTGATATTAAGAAAATAAGGTGTCGATGCTGCATCCGTACTATTTTGGGGACCCTTGAAATTGACGATATGGTTACAATTCATCTCAAGGTCGTCCTCGAAATCTATGATTTGTGATCTTCTTTCAGAGATATACTTCAAGTTGATCCGTAATTTATTGATGATAACAATAAAAACACGGAATTGTCAAAATTCCAACCGTCTGGCTATAACTTAAGAAACAGAAAAATATATTGCTGATAGAAAAGGTAGCAAAATAAGTAAATTCAAAATATAGGAGAATATGAATATACGTTACCTACATAGAAAAAGAGTCGTGGATTACACAGTACAAACAAAACATGTAAGGGAGGACGTTTTGTCTGTCCTATATAAGTTCATAAAACATACTGATTAAATAATGACACTTTCCGCTCTGTTTTGGCCAAGCAATATCGTTACCGCCAGTTTTACTAAGGAAGAAAAACGGAGTACTGGGAGTAAATCGTTGATGTTTTGCAAGTGATTGTTATAACATATCGTTAATAAGAGTAAAGTTCTCTTGTTTCGAAATTGCCAAAAGTCAGATCTTGAACTTTAAATAGACTACACTGATCTGTTCAAGTATATGTGACTAACTACCTCAATCATTTGTCTTCTTGAAGTCACAGTAACACATAAATTGATAAAGTCAGACGAAATCCCAAAGTTGCAGTTGCAGACATATGTCTTGTAAAGCAGGTACATCAACTGTCTCTTTCCACTAATTGTGACTTATATAAGGTTTTAATAAGCAGGGCAACAGGATTGGTTATGCAGATATTTGATGTATCTGTTCTCACTTAGGAGTTCTACGTGCGATTTTATATTTTACAATCTTTGTCCCTTTTCCCTTCATTTTATCCTTTGGTTAATATTTATGTTATTTTGTCAAAGTCAAGGCTGAGGTTAAATAAAACCAAAACTAATGAAAGTACTTTAGTAATGTTGTGATAGTTTCCCTAATTACATGTCTGTAACTGAGAATCTTTGTCTCAGCTGACAAAATAAAAGTTACTATCAATTAAAAGTTCAACTGTTTGACCTTTTCTGGTACACAATTTATCTGTAATAACTTGATCCCTTAGAGGAGAATACACTTAATGTACCGAACGTCCTACTTTTACTTAATAATTATATGGGAGTTTATCGCCTCTGAATTTCTGTTTTCCCGTTCAATACCTATTTGGTTTCAATGTTTGCATTTGGAGGTTTTCTCCCCTTTCAAATTGTAAGTGTCATTACCATATCATTTGCATAATCCGTAGCAGCATATTTCTTCATTAGTTTATGTTAACCTTCTTTAAGAATATTTATGTATTTTATAATATTATAATATCCATATTATATTTTAGCAATCTAGTCTTACCCAAATCTGGCTGCTTCAGATTTACTGAGAGATAAGTAATCAACATCAATATTCGATATTGAACATTGAGTAAGTAATGAAGTCTTTCATGAGAAGCATATGTAACGTCTGCTTAATGCTAGACCAGAAGTATTTTAGTAGTCGTTGGTCGATCCAACGGGTATTTGAATCCAATTTCTCGCATTCGATCCCTACACACAGTGGAATAATAATAATCGCATACTATTATATATTACATATAAGAGTCCTGGATGACGCGGAAGACGAATCTGAATGACGGTTAAAGTAGCTGACTCATAACCACAAGCCAGCTACGTCTTCCGCGACTGGAAGTCATGCTCGTCCCGATTCCTGACATCTACCCAAGGACGGGTGTTTTTAACTTATCAGCTGGCCGGTCCTTCCTCAGCAGGTCTGGTAGTCACGACATAGATGAGAAAAGGCTGAATGTGACGATAAACCCTAGCAACCATACCCTTATCCTACATATACAATTTTTTTATTTCGTTAGAAGGGATAATGCAATCATTACGGATGGGTGCAAACCAAGCATAACATGTAAACGGACAGAAAAGTGAACATCAGGTTAATAACAAGTGCATATGAAGTAACCATTAAGTTTCTCCTGAGTTAACATAAAAAACTTAATAAACAGTATAGTGAACTTCATGTTCGCCATTTTGTCTGCCACTCCGTTAACGTGAAATTTCAGACCAGTCAAAAATGTGAACTGATGTTAACTGAGTGCACACTATAAACCAGTTCACTTTAATGTGTACTTTCAAGTTAACGCATATTTTAAGTGTTAATTTTAAATATCATTATGTGTTTACTTCTCTGTGAACTTGAAAGTGAACGTATGTGTTAACTGTCTTATTTACCTGCTATTCAGTGTAGATGTAAAATTGTCCGTCTATATTTTCGTCCTCTGGTTCTTCGTTTTGTGAAACATAAAATAAAAAATAGAACCGTTCTCATTTTTCATTTTCGATTTTTGCCATGTTTACAATATCAAAAACGAACTATTTTTTTGTTTTGTTTTGTTTTTTGGTTTTTGTTTTTTTTGTTTTTGTTTTTTGTTTTTTGTTTATTTTACATGTTTTATAACACAAAAATGGAAAAAAAACGAACAAAGTTTTTGTTTTTCGTTTATGACAATTAAAAAAGGAACAATAAAAATGACTTGGGTATACATTTTCATTTTTTTCTCAAGGGAGTTTGCAATCCTTCGAGTCCCTAAATGTGGCAATAAATCTTAACGTAATTATACATATTCATCCTTGAATCAACAAGACTGTGAATATAATAATAATAATAATAATAATAATAATATATCGAAATAAATTATGCGAAACACTCTACTTACACAGTTTCATAATATAATGTTGTCATATAGATATGAGGTCATTCCTTTGATCTTGCCTATGCTGTAAATCTGATACAGCATATGTGATATCATGAGACACGCCTCCTGTGATATCAACTGTTATGATCTTCAGGAAAATCCAGGTGAAATAGCATGACTGACATCAGATTTCCACAAAATCAAAACAGCAATACAATAACAAAATACCACAATTTGTTTCAACAGATGTGTTTGGAGATGAAGAGCAACAATAAATTCATTATCAGTATACATGGTATGGTTACTAGATACGTTGAATTTAGAATTGATCCAGATGAAGAACAGCATTAAAATCTACCAATATTCTAGTAACCAGTCAGTCTACTGAATGCAAATACATATTATTTTCAATTACTTCAACAATGTAATACTGTTTGCTGTTGTAATCTGACATATTAAAACAGTAATAAAAGCTGGGACGATACGACTGACAGATAAAAGTGAACAAATGCTTCTATTGAGATACCTTGAAGTGCAAGATAATAAACCAGCTGCTTGCAGCTCAAGATAAAAAAGTGCTACTGACAGACATAAATCTGTATGACATTCTTGACCGGGTTGACAGAAAGTAAATAATACACATTGATTTAATGATGTATATAATATATGAAAATGATTACATGCTGATCAAAATATGTACCGAAACCAGAAATATATACATGTACAGCAACCGGAAAGAACACTTTCATTCACTTTATATTATGTAAAACATTTAGCGGTTGAAAGATAGTGGAATTAACACAAAGAAATGTTGACAACTTGACATTCCACAAGAATTTACGCCATTATACAGACATGCAAAAAACTGCGAGTACTAATAATCCATCAGTAACGATTTCACATTTATTTGTAGTAAATATTTACACTGCAATTTGAAATTTGAAATCCATGATTTCCGTCCGGATTAACATTTTCCCTTGAATGATCGGGATTTTCCTCATTCTTGACCATTTGTACATTTTCACCTTCACAACGGAATTCAACGCTCGTATTAGAAATATCTTGTAGAGGCTTTGCCATCGTGCTCGTACGGTTTCGTATTTTCGGAGGATTCAGTAGTTCGGACACTTTGGCTTCCTGTTCTTTCGATTGTCTCTTATACTCCCGAACTGCAGTACTTTTGTGTCCCGTTCTTTTCATTATTAGTTGTTCGTCTAGATCTGCTTGAAATAATGTTGTCGCGCATGTTCTTTTTCCGGAGTGATTTGTAAATCTGCCTTCTAAGCCGGCATTTGCACACATAGTTTTAATTATACTGCTAAGTTTATTCACACCAACTGGTTGCAGTGAATAGCGAAATTCAGATCCTGGGAGAGGTCGGCGATAAAACGGTCCTTCGGTGTCACCAATGGCATTTAAATAAGAAGAATAACAGTCATAGAGTGAGCGCTCTATGTTTGGCTCTGTGTAATGTTTAATGCATTTTGCATCTTGGTTACGTTAATTTAGTCCACCTTTAAACGTTTTTGAACATTTTCCACTGAACTGAATGAAGTGACCTTGCGAATCAGCACCAAGAATAAATTGATTTCTGTTCAAATTGCGATGTTCATCAAACGCTCTAAAGCCAAACAGCTTACAATTATAGTAAAATACTGTATTCAACAAGGAAGACCCGCTTGAACAGCCAAGTTGTCCTTTTTCCCATAAAATAGATTCTTCTTCACTCGTAATCGGATCGGACTGTTTTTTGTGAACCCCAATGCCCTCAGAAGCCAATTGTT
The DNA here is from genome assembly GCA_028566555.1 of Lithophaga nigra. Lineage (NCBI taxonomy): Eukaryota > Metazoa > Mollusca > Bivalvia > Mytilida > Mytilidae > Lithophaga > Lithophaga nigra. The sequence goes on from JAOXYJ010082625.1 coordinate 5,104, forward strand.
TCATTCTTGCATCTAAGGTTTTACGAAAATTAACGAAACGATTGTCACTTGTATCCAAAAAGTTCATATCGTACTTTCCATTATCCCTTAGAAATCTTAAAATTCCTGAAGAAAGATAGTATAATGTCCTACCTGGATACTGTGTTCCATCCTTCCTCCTTGCTTCAACAACAAAGCAAGAGAGGTATTTATCCAGACTGGAAGCACTCATTTCCAGAATATTAGGTACATTTTCATTCAATGCCACCGCACGAAATTTACACCATTCATTGAAAGTGTGTATCCCCTAATTTGTATTTCTTCGCGTATTCGCACTTTCTTGTGATCTTGAAGAGCCTTGATATCGTTTTCAGATGAAATAGGTCCAAATCTGTTTGACAAAGCTTCACGATTCTCGATTTTAATTTGCAGATCTTCCTGAGGAGGCCCATTATCAATATTTTCATCGCTTATTCCAAGCAAATATGAGGATAAATCAGAATCACCAGTGTTAATGTCGGCTCTCCGGGATCTTATGTTGTGAATTGTGAAATTTTTGTGGAAATTTTGTGAGCTCGAGTTCTGCTGAATGAAAGACAATTGCAAGTTGTGCATTTGCTTGCATTAAGAAATAGAACTGAAGTTGTGAATGACATTACATTACATTTGTGCATATACGAGAAATTTAAGAAGGTTATAATAGCATGCACTTCACCCAAATACAAAATGCACCGGCAGCCTACAAACGAGGTCATGACTGATAAGAGCAATTTGTAATTTTAAATACCGTGTAAATGGCATTAAGTGCTCAGTGTAACACTGTTGTTTTTAACTTCAGATAAAACTGAGAGAAATTGATTAATCACTTTTTAGCTATCCGGGACCTTTAGGAAATAGAACTGAATATTTCTTAATTATCTTATCTTTGTGCTTATTCGAGAGATTTAATAAAGCTTCTATTGTATATTGTATGTAGTGGTGATACCAGAGATTCGAAAGTACCCGTACAGTGCATGTAAACGAGTCCGAAATCTCGCGAATACGAGACTACAGCGGGAAAATGCGATAGCGTCATACCTCCATCTTTGTCAGCATCTTCAAATTTGCGCCTCGTCAAATAAGATATTAATCATATTGTTGCCGGAACACGAAGTCTTTATGTAAGTATGTTTTTGAATAATTTAAGTTAGATTTACCATCCTAGCGTATATTTTAGCGTAATTTTCATCACAGTTATTGAAGGTCCAGTGGTAAAATTTTCCTTGGGATCGTTGTGCAAAATCGAATATTGGGGAAGTTGATGTGGTTTTTATATAACGTAAAACTTTTTTATTTAAATAATTAATTAATAAACTGTAGTTTTTTTTGTATAGTCAGGAGATTAGAAATGTGTTTTATAAAGGTTATTTTTTGTTATGCCGTTTGGGGATTTGTGAAAATAGAGTGGAATATTCACATTTTCAACAACTTTGAAAATCAGCCAAGATGGCGGAGGCTGAGAGGTTCATCTCTGAAATAACGTAAAACTTTTTTGCTTGGATAGATATTTTCTACTTTTGGTAGTTTTTAGGTGACAAAATTGTTATTTGAATGTTTTCTGAAGGTTCCTTTTTTGTTGTAACAGTTTTTCATATGAAATTGAGCCTGGAAGGAAAGGGTACCATTTGAAAAAGATGGCCAGAGGAAGCTGGGCAGTCCTTCTTTGTGTTGTATAAAACTTTTTTGTGCCAATCAATAATTACTTCAATGGAATATGTTTGTGTAGCCTAAATGTTAGGAAAGTGAATTGTAAAGGTTATTTTATGTTGTTGTTTTAGGGCGTTGTGTATTTGAGAGTTGAAAATCCACCTTTCTAACTTTTGAAAAGTTCAGCCATCTTGGAGGAGACGGATGGGTCTTTCCTTTAAATCACATAAAACTTTCTTGTTTCAGTGAATAATTACTTAAATAGAACTTTTTTGTGTAGCTTAAATGTTATTAAAGTGAATTGTAAAGGTTATTTTTTGTTATGGCTTTTGTAGTTTGTGAATTTTAGCATGGAAAATTCATGTTTTTGACAGCTTTGAAGTCCTCCATCATGTGAAATCATGTAAAACATCCTGTTTCGATATCAATAGATATTTTTCCATTTTGGTAGTTGACGTGTGACAGAAAAGTTGAAAATTTTTTTGAAATATTTTTAGGAGGTTATTTTATTTCATATCCCGTTTCCCATGTTTCCTAAATAAATCAAGCCCAGAAGTATTTGTAGCTTAAAAAAGTGGTCAAATAAAGCCTAGAATGCAATATCAAGTAACATCATGGCAAATTGAACCCTTCAGCTCCTTCCAATAGAAAAATTATGTACATATACTAAAAGGCTCATGACTCTCTCCCCACCTCCAACCCTTTTTTCCTCCCTCCACTTTTTTTGCGGATCCATCCTTGAAGATAAATAATGAGCTATCTCTTTGTCCACACAGGAAAAACATGAAATACATGTATATGTAAATGGAACAGTTGTATGTCCAAATGGTTCTTGCTTTTAACATGTTTAACAGGTTGGGCACAACCCGCCATCTGGGGAATAGACATTTGGGGAACATTCCCCCAAATGAGGGATATTTTGATAGTGCAATAAATGAAAATATTTCAGTTGAGACTTCTCACATAAAATGGCACATATTCATTACAAATGCAACAATTATTCCTAAAGATGTATAATTTAAATTACACATCTATGAAAGTTAAAAGACTATGAAAATTGCATTTTTCTCAGGCTTCTGATTCTTTCAAAATTGAAAATAGATATATAATTCTTTAGTAAAAGTTGTAGGATTTAATATGAATATGTGCCATTTTAAATGAGAAGGCTCAATTCAAAAATTTTAATTTTTAGCAGTGCCAAAATATCCCTTGTTTGAGGGGTTGTTACCCAAATGAGTAACTATTCCCCAAAAGGCGGGTTGTGCCCAACCTGTTTAAGGCCTGAAAAATTACATGTGTTTCCGGTAACTCAACCAACCTTTATTTTGTCTCAGACCCCAATTTTTTTTTTTTTTTTTTTGAAGAAAGAAATTATAATGTACTTTTATTGTAGCAAATCTGGATTTTTGGTGCTGTTCCGATCACCGCTCAATATCACTTGCACACTTTACGATAGCATGATGTAATTTTAAAGCGTTTGAATGACCAGTCAAATAAAAATACAAGCATGGCTGAGTGTTTTTGGCAGTCTTGCAATTGTAAGTAAGAACTTTGTATAAAAGTAAAATATCCCAAAAAACGCAGAGCTACTGATCCTGTTATATAATTTTCTGGGCCTTTACCAGAAACATGTATTTTTTAGGCCTAAGCAATAGTACCTGGAACTGAATAAGGGACAATCCTAAATTTCCATGATTGGATACATTTTCAACTTCCTCAACAGAATGGAGAACAATTCGATCAACAATAGTGGTTAAAATTTCTTCATGCGAATTCCCACCTGCTTCACCACTACTCTGGGCTTGTCATTAATACAAAAATCATTATGATGTCATGTCACTGATTACATCATTGGTAAACATGGTAAAGATGCCATAATTGAGGACTCTTACAGAACAGAACATGATTTTATATTGTCAATTTGACACCCAAAAATGAGCAGAACAATATTTACAAAACAAATACAAATAAGAAAGAATATGTATTATTGCAAATCTGTGGTCAGTATGATTCAGCAAGCACAGTGACCCATTTCACATGACATGTGTGCAAGTTCATTCTACTAACATTAAGTAATATAAAATACTTATACCTAAAATATTTGTAAATATTCCTATACTTGTATATAACAATTTCACACATTTTACAAATGTTAATTTGATACCAATATTTGTTTTCTTCTAATGAGATTAATAAAGAACATAGCTTCTTAATAACATATTTATCTTCAAGTTCATAGAGTGAACTCTCTCTTTCAGTATGTAATAGTTCACACTGTAGTAAAAAATGAATTTCATCTTCTTTCTTACATAGTTTGCATAATCAATCTTGAACTTGAAGCCCCTGGTATCGGCCCAATTCAATTTCAAGTTTATGAGCACTTATTCCAAATTTTGTAAGTAAATTTCTTTCTTTATAATTATTATGAGAAAGATAACTTTCAAATGAACCAGCAAAATTATTTTTAAATAATCTATACGTTCTTAATTTGTTTCCATGTTGCTTGTTTCGTCATACAAGACTTATACCTTTTGCGCATTTAAATCAAAGTAGAAATAAATTCTCCTTCAACTAAAAGTGCATTACAAATTTACAATATTCCTCCAATCTCAATAGTTGAATTTTAACCACCAAGGCGACATAATGTAACTCATAGGAGGAAGAAGAAAGACAATCTATATGCAGGGCTAGAAATAAGGTATTATATCCAACTTGCCAATCGTTAGATTGTTTACAAAGTAACTGGTCCAGCTGGTTCTGCATAAAATCTGCTTGTCATGGGTCAGTGGGAGAGTGCTTATTTCAACCCCTGCATTTGTTGACACTTTCTACATATATGTGTTCTATGTTGTCAAGTATATTTGTATACCAGTATACTTGTATCTCTTCAATGGACTTCAGACAACATCACATGAAATGCGATGAAACAACCACAAGTCAAAAAAACGTATTTTCTAATTTGGCCTCATATGATACAAGTTATTTTGTTACTTTATGACCGTGATTCCAATATTACATGTATAATTATTTTCCTTGTATGCAAAAACAATAAAAATATACACTGTAGCCTGAATGTAGGGTACATGTAGGCTAAACTCTGTTTCAGTTATTTTAAATAGTAGAAATACATCTCGCAATTCATTGTTATTCATCACACTTTGATGAAAATTTGACTGCGTGTTTCGACTGTTCGTACATGACAAAATTTTTAAGCAGATGTTATGAAAATCTTAGACCTTTTTGTCTGCATATGTGAAAAAAATAGTCATATTAATTTTAGTCAACAGGTAAAATAGTAAAGTCCAGCTTTAGGGAAAGCAGTCTAGATGGTTTAATCTGATTTAATCCATTTACCTTATTTTTTAACTGGGTTTATATGGAATGAATGCATGATATTTTAACAGATGAAAATAATGCATATTTTTTAACATGGAACAGTTCAGTAAGTTTCGATGAACCACAGTATTTTTCTCCAGTTCAGTTTTCAATTTGGTTAACCCAAATTCAATTCAGTTTTGATATATGATAAATCCATGATTTTCCCAAGTTAGTTATCAAATAAGACCCTTGAAGTTGGCAGTTGAAGCATTCGGTCTTTGATGAAAGAAACATGTTGGTTGCATTTTTTCTTTCTCCAACCTGTATTGACTGTTTTGTGCAAATTGTATACATGTACATGTATGCACGAAAACCTTTGCTGCAATCTTGACCATGGCAAAAAAAGAGTTATTTTCCTTATAGGAGTAAGAGACTCCTGGTCTACACAAGAGCAATAGGAAGTATATAACAGTAAAATGTGTCCGGTAGTAAAATATGTCCGGCAGACTATTTCTACTAGTTAAATGTGTTCATGTTCTGATATTTACTAGGAAATTGAGTCCATGGACATTTTTTCCTAGGGAAATATAGCCGCCTCTAGTTAAATATGTCGAACAATTATTTTGCTATCGTATGGACATATTTTACTAAAGGCGGACAGATTTTCTTAAGAAAAAATTAATAAGTTAATTACAAACTGATTTCTAGGATTGTCACACAAATATATGAACGAAAAAGAAATTTATTTCAATCATCATATGACATCAAATATAACATGAAAGCATTACAAATAACATGTTCCTTGAAATTTAGAAATACTCATGTACACTTGACTGACGTTTCGTTTTCCTACTCTGTCGTGATTCTTTTTCACGCTCTTGTTCATTTGCAGATTCACAGTTGTCTGTTGTTCAAATTTATGGCTGTTTATGAAGTATTATAAATAAATGTATTAATATTTTGGGTTCTGACTTTCATTTCGAGGACTGGTTTTGGGAATCCATTTGAAAGTCAGAATCGATAAATTGCTGTACATTTTAACATTAGATCCTATTTGAAATGCACTTGAAAATTGTTTTCTTGGAAATGACTATGACAGTTGAAGCGAAACTTGTCCCTAAATGATCATAAGACATGTTAGAAGGTCCTTTATCAAAACTGATCTTGGTACCACTTGGAGTTAAAAGATGTCCCTCACCAAGGAACATACTGAATGCCAGTAGAAGAGCACTATATACCAAAACTACTAGGAGATTTACATTTTCTCAAATATATCATCTGATTGTGTTTTATGATATGTTGTTCATTTATTGAAAGTTTCTCAAAAGTTTTGAAAAGGCATCTTCTGCCCATGAGTGTGAAAATCCATCTTCTGTAGAGGTAGTGAAAAATCAAAACTTTCAAAATGTCATCTATTATATATTATGAACCTTTTAACACACGATATCCACCAAAAACTGTCCGATTATATTTTTGTACGG
>JAOXYJ010082734.1:0-11566 GCA_028566555.1 Lithophaga nigra
TTGCACGTAAAAGAACCCTTTGGCAACAACTCTTCGGAGGGGTCTGTAGGTGACCTGTTGTAAGGCTAAATTTCTGACCCTTTCCAACTCACCCTCGTTTTCCAGTGGTAGTCAAAATTACCCGCCGTCGTCCCGGTCGAGCCACTTTTCAGATCCTACGAATTGATATATTGTTGTCGTCCTAAATATGCATGAAAAATTTGCCGCTAGACGTTTAACAATCAATCAATCATGATTGCTACTGGGAAAGGGGACAGGATGGGTAGGGATGGAAATTTACCCTTGTAACTGGTCACCTACGTACCACTCGTAATGAGCTTGATACACGCATTATTTAGCGTACGTGGCATTCTCCCAACACTGAACCTCGGATTTTATGTCCCTTTCCGACGGACAACCAAAGGACGGTCCATTGAAAAGGGATTGTACCCCGCGGCCGGAGACACCGAGTCCTATTTCTATACCCGGGGTTCCCTTGGGGGGGGGGGCAAACTAACTTGATTTTTAATTCATTAAAGTGGATCCAAAGCGAACCGGGCGTCAATATCACTTTCTTGCAGATCGAGTCCTTCGCCTAAACGTTTACTTGAAAAGTAACTCCTTAAAGTTGATCCGAAGCAAGCACAATAATAAAATCATTTTCTAATTGTCTCAACTTCTGCTTCACTTCCAATGGATATGTTGTCAAACGCAAACAGTTTATTAATCAAGGCCTTCTGCTGAACCTAAACTTTTGCAATTCTTGAAGTTTATCCAAAGTCAACACACGAGTGTCAAATTCTGTTAAATCTATTCATCCAAAGTGAACACACGAGTGTCAAATCCTGGTAAATCTATTCCTTCGGTCAAACTTCCACACGATATGTAATTCTTGAAGTTCAATCAAAGTGAACACACCAGTGTCGCATCCTGGTAAATTTATTCCTTCGGTCAAATTTTCCATGCGATATGTAATTTTTTGAAGTTGATCCGAAGAAAGCTAATTTCATTATCACCATCTTGCTAGTACAGCCCTCTGCAAATGTCCGCCAGATATGAAATTATTTGAAGTTTATTCCCAGCGAACATGGCATCAGTGTCATTTTCTGTTTAATCTAGATCTACTGAATTCCAGCTAATATGTAATTTTTCGAAAGTTGATCCTTACTGATAAGTCAGCACTCCGCTAAACTTCCACTGGACTTGGATCCACAGCGAACACGATATCTATCTGATTGATTGATTGTTTTTTGCTTAAGGTTCGGCTATCAGTTGGTAGGATCTAAAATGTGGGTCGACCGACAGAAGGGCGGGTAATATTGATTGCCACTGGAAATTGAGGGAGTGTTGGGTAGGGTCAGGAATTTAGCCTTACAACAGGTCACCTACGGACCCCTCCGAAGAGTAGTTGTCAAAGGGTTCTTTAAAGTGCAAAGATCGTTGCATTCTCCCAACACGTGCCTTGGATTTAACGTCCCAATCAGACTGGACGTGACTGCTTATTTATACATCCCGCACAGACAAACGGACGCAGGAAGGGAGATGTCCAGGTAGCCATACTTCTATACCCCTGCTACCCTTGGAGTTCGATATCTGTCTGACTTTCTGGTCAATCTATATCGTCTGCAAAAACGTCCACTCAATATGCAAGTCTCTGAAGTAGATCCATAGTCAAGATTACACAAGTACCACTTTCTGTTTAGCTAAATTCGACTTTATATCCAATAGATTCTGGTTAGTCTGTATCGTCTGTAAATTTTTCATTTATATGCATTAAGGAATTCTTCGAAGTAGATCCAAAGCAAAGATGACACAAGCATCACTTTCTGGTTAGTCTAGCCCTCCGCCAAACTTCCACTTGATTTGCAGCTCCCTGAAATTGATCAAAAGAAAAATGATATAACTTTCACCTCCTTGTTAATCCAGCCCTTCGTCTAAACGTCTACCTGCTATGCAATTCTTTAAAGTTGTTTCAAAGCCAACATCACCGTCTCTTCCTGTTCAATCTAGCCCTGATGTCAAACTTCCACTTGATATATAATTCTATGAAGTTCTAGATCGTCTCTCAAATTTGCACTTAATATGGAATTCTCTGAAGTAGATCCAAAGCGAGGATGACATTATCATCACTTTCTGGTTAGTCTATCCCTCCGCCAGACTTCCGCTTGATATGAAGCTCCCTGAAATTGATCAAAAGAAAAGAGAATATAACTTTCACCTTCTTGTTAATCCAGTCCTTCCTCTTAACGTCTACCTGCTATGCAATTCTTTAAAGTTGTTTCAGAGCGAACATCACTATCTCTTCTTGTTAAATCTATCCCTTCTGTCAAACTTCCACTTGAAATATAATTCTATGAAGTTCTAGATCGTCTGTCAAATTTTCATTTAATATGGAATACTCTTAAGTGGATCCAAAGCGGGGATGACATCTTCACTTTATGGTTAGTTTAGCCTTCCGCTAGACTTTCACGTGATATGCAGCTTCCTGAAATTGAACAAAAGAAAAGAGGATATCACTTTCACCTCCCTTTTAAAGTTGTTTCAAAGCCAACATCACTATCTCTCCCTGTTCAATCTAGCTCTTCTGTTAAACTTCCACTTGATATATAATTCTATGAAGTTCTAGATCGTCTGTAAAATTTTCATTTAAAATGGAATACTCTGAAGTAGACCCAAAGCGAGGATGACATTATCATCACTTTCTGGTTAGTCTATCCCTCCTCCAGACTTCCACTTGATATGCAGCTCCCTGAATTTGATCAAAAGAAAAGAGAATATAACTTTCACCGCCTCGTTAATCCAGTCATTCGTCTTAACGTCTACCTGCTATGCAATTCTTTAAAGTTGTTTCAGAGCGAACATCACTATCTTATCCTGTTAAATCTAGCCCTTCTGTCAAACTTCCACTTGAAATATCTAGATCGTCTGTCAAATTTTCATTTAATATGGAATTCCCTGAAATAGATGCAAAGCGAGAATGACATTATCATCACTTTCTGGAAAGTCTAGCCCTCCGCCAGACTTCCATTTGATATGCAACTCCCTGAAATTGATCAAAAGAAAAGGAAATATAACTTTCACCTCCTTGTTAATCCAGTCCTTCGTCTAAACTTCCACCAGGTATGCAATTCTTCAAAGTTGTTTCAAAACAAACTTCACTATATCTTTGTTAAATCTAGCCCTTCTGTCAAACTTCCGCTTGATATATAATTCTCTGATGTTGATCTATATTGTCATTAAAATTACCACTTAAATATTATAAACCTCTGATCCAAAGCCAAGCTGATGTCCATTTCTAGCTGCCGATAAACCTCCATTCAAGATGTTTCAAGTTGATCTAAAGCGAACAGGCCACTCTCTGATAAATGTAGATCGTCTGTCCAATTTCAAAATGTATTTCTCTGAAATTGAACGAAAGCAGAAAAAGTCTAGAGGCTTACCTGATCAACTCTGTCATTTTCAAGACGAGGACCTTCAGGTGCCATCTTGGAATTCCAATCTGTGCAAAAAGAAAATTTGGTAAAGGACCTTCAAATGAACAATTTTGGAATGATTAGCTGCACTATTGCCATCACTTCATGCCAGGTGAGCTAAAGATTAGTGAGAATTCTCATTTAAGGGCAATAACTGTTATTAGGAGTCGGTCGAAGATTTAGGTCAGGTTGACTTATTTGTAGATCTTTTCTTTCTTATCATTTTTGCTGTTTAAAGTTTGTATCTATCTATTATAGTTTTCAAGATAATAGCCAAAAAACGCAAAAAATGGGTAAAAGAGGATTTCGGCCATGTTGACTTATTTGTAGATCTTGTATTCCTATCATATTTGCTGTTTACAGTTTCTCGCCATCTATTAAAATTCCAAAATGCATCTGTAATAGCGAGACATGCAAAAAATGGGGAAAAAATATTTAAGGGCAATAACTCCTATAAGGAGTTAATTAATGATTTCGGTCCTGTTGACTAATTTGTTGACTTACTGATCAATTTTGCTGTTTACAGTTTCTCGCTTTCTTTTATAGTTTTCAAGATGATAACCAAAAAACGAAAAAATGGGTTAAAATTGTCATTTAAGGTAGCACTAGTCTATTATGATGACTGATTGATTGATGGTTTCTTAACGCCACTTCAGCAGTATTTCACCTATATCGTGGCGAGCAAAAAGTAATATAATCAAATTATAAACGTATTATGAGCAGAACATTGAATAAAAAAAGGACAAAAGATCCATTCAGTGTTGTAAATAATTGCTAAAACAAAACATTCCATATCATATTAAAACAATAAATGTAAAAACACAAAGCTAAGAAAGTAAAAACTATAGTTTAGAGTAAAGATTCACCTCTTTAAGATATTTTAAAATTTGGTCTCCAGCGACAGTATTAAACAAATCAAAGATGAACAACTGAAAAAACGATTTTTAATATCGACTGTATCTGCACAATCTATTAAAATATGTTTCAGTATGTAGGGACACCGACACGGAATACACTCAGGAGCATCCTCGTCAGTAAAAAAAAGGAGTGAGTTGTCCTGGAGTGGCCAATACGACAACGAGTTAAAATAACTTGATCTTTACGACTTTTCGCGTGTGTATGGAAATTTATGGCAATAGAAGGTAGGATCTCGAGCAGCTTGTTATTAATCTGGAAGTCCCAACTCTCTTGCCATAAATTTAAATATTCAAAATCCATCGATTTTCGATTACAAGATGATCGGAACAACACTAACATTAATATCACTCTCTGGCAGTTCGCGTCCTCCGCTAAACTTCCATTTGATATTCAATCGTTTGAAGTTGATCCAGAGCGACCACAATATAAGTGATAAATCTAGATCTCCTGTGAAACTTCCGAACAAATATATAATTCTCTGAAGTAAGTCCAAGACAAACATGACATTAATATCGCTCTCTAGTCAGTCTAGCTCCAATAAACTTCCACTGTTATGCAAACATCTAAAGTTGATCCAAAGCGAACGATATCGATGTCACTTTCTGAATACTCTAGATCTTCTGTCAAACTTCCACTTAATCTGTCATTCTTTGAAGTTGATCCAAAGCGAACGACATCAGTACCACTTTCTGCTAAGTCTAGCCATCCCTACACTTCCACTTGATATGCAGTCGTTTGAAGTTGATCAAAAGCAAATAGATGTCAGTGTCGCTTCCTAGTCACTGAGATCTGCAGCCAAACTTCCATGTGATATGTAATTTTTGAAGTCAACCCAAGGCAAACATGAAACAAATATCACTGTCTGGTTAGTCTAGCCCTCCGCTTAACTTCCACTTGATCGTTTGAAATTAATGTTAAGCGAACATAATAATGCCACTTTCTGGTAATTAGATTTTCTACCAAATTCCTCTTGAGATCAATTTGTCTGTAGTTGATCAAAAGCAAAGATAACCTCCTCACTATTATCACTTAATGCTTATTCCAATCCTAAAAAAAAACACAAACAAACAAACAAAAAACAAAAAACAGTTGGTCTTATAATGGAGGGACTACTGTAGTACTCTTTCCAAGGAATCATAAAAATTATATTCAAAATGGAATAATTACAATTAACTCTATAAAACTTACATGAAGTAGAATATTTCTGACATCATGCATTGTAGTTTTACACTTATACATGCCTAAAGGCATTTGGGATATAAAGTTTACACCAGTGTCTGTGTTTTCTGATGTTGGATTTGGTGTTGTAACTTGAGTATGCCAAATCATTTGAAATTTTCAAGTTTAATCAAACATGTGTATTTTGTTATGGTTAGTACATATACTTATACATTTTAATATGCAATTTCTTTGACAGAGTAAACAGAAAGCAGAAATTTAGAGAGTTTTCAGAATTTGCTGGAGAAGAGATTAGAAAAATTCTTAAGCATGTGTCCACAAGATGGTTGAGTCAGGCCAAATGTATTGAAAGAATTTTGTTGAAATGAAACTCTTTGAAAGGATATTTTGTGACAAATTTTGATGAGGATGGGGAGGATGAATGGCCACCACGTAAGCGGAGTAAGAAACACTCTGGAAAGAAATTTACAGAGCCTGAGAGCAGAGAGAGAAGATTAGTCAGGTTATTCAAAAATCCTGTAACCAAAGTTTACTTGCTGTTCCTCTCTGCTCCGCTGTATTACCAATGTTTGACAAACTTAATCAATTATTGCAGTCAGACGAACCACAGATTCATATATTATGGCCTTGCATAATGCAGCTATACAGAAAACTTCTTGCTTGTTTTATTTGTCCGTCTGAACTGGCAAGCAAATCTGATAGTGAAATCTTGAAAGTTAATGTTGAGAATGAGTCTCACCAAATACAGGATGAGGATGTCTTCATTGGATTTCTGACTCAGCAAGAACTCAGGATGCCAGAAATTGACAGTTCTTGTAAAGCAAAATTTTACAAAGAGGCAAAATTATTCTATGTAAAAGTTGTTACATATATGAAGAAAAAATTCCCATTGAATAATGACATTTTGTGCAATGTGACCTTTATAGACCCTAGAAATAGGGTTAATGCTAGTTTTCAGCAAGTTCGAAAGCTCCTAGAGCTAATTCTAGATATTGTACCTTCACCTTGTGATCTTCACCAAGAATTTCTTGAGTATCAGACTGGAATGTATGATCTTTATGAAGATGAAAGGATTGATCAGTTTTGGGAAAGAATTTCCAAAAAGATTGACATAATAACTTTAAAACCTTGCTTTCCAAATCTTGTGAAATTGGCAAAGTTCATTCTTGTAATTCCGCATTCAAATTCATATTGTGAAACAATATTTAGCATGGTCAAGAAAGTCCAAACTGACTCTAGATCACAGCTTGGTAAAAACACAAAAGAGGATAGGGCAGCAGATACTCTTTGTGGGTTGTTAATGAGCAAAATTTAAATTTTTAATTATACTAAATGTTATGAGTGGACTCCAACTACTGAACTATTGCAGAAAGCTCACAGTGTTACTTACATTTGTATAAAAAACTAAGTTCAAGACACTAACTGGTAGCCTTTGCTGTTATCTTAATTTAAGTTAACAGTTTTCAGTATCTTGTTAATAGTAAACTGAAAGTGTTTGATAGAGTGAACAGTTGTCTTCTAGTTAGAAGAAAATCAGTATTTAGTTGAGTGAAACTGAATGCTATTGAGTGAACATAAATATTTTTATTTAGTGAAATAAAGGTGTTTGATAGAATGAACAGGTGACTTTTAGTAAGAAGAAAATAAGTATTTATTTGAATTAAAGTTGACTGCTATTGAATAAACAGAAATATTTTATTTAGTAAAATGAAAGTGTTTGATAGAGTCACTGAGTAAACACACATATCTTCTAGTCAGAAAAAAATCAGTATTTAAGAGTTAAATTGGTTGCTATTGAGAAAACCGAAACATTTTTTTTGTAAAATAAGTGTTTGACAGACTGAACACTTGTCGTTTAGCCAGAAAAAAAAACAGTATTTAATGAGTTAAATTGATTGCTGTTGAGTAGACAGAAGTATTTTAAACGGACATGCATGCATGTTGAAGTGAGATGTTTTGCATTTCAAATAACTTGATGGAAAACAAAAGAAGCCCCATTTTCACAGTATTCTATTTTGAAATTTAAAAAATCTATTTTTCACTTCGGTTGAAAAAAATTTACAGTCCACAAACAAACCATAGCCCCCTCCTTCAAATTAAATGGTCGGTCCCTAAGATGCAAGTACAAAACTGTACACCGAAACTGGCTACAATATAAATTTATACAGTATTAGGGACTGTTCAATATTTATCAGGTTGCTGGACCAGTACAATTCTATACTGGGCACATATGTTTGCTCTTCTGTTTCCACTGGGCAAGTTGATTTTTAATAGCACATTGACTGGTCACATACTTTTTTCCACAGTATTGTATAAACAAAATTCACAAACAAAACATGTTTATCCGATTATCATGGCACATCATACGGTGAAAATTAGAGGTTCTCCACTAAGGTACTTTCTTTGAGCAAAATCTTAATGGTTTTACCCACTTTACATGTTTCATACACTTTTCAGATCAAAATAAGCCCGACTTTTATGATAGTTGTCCATATAATGTCAATGTTATCCTTACATTACACTGATATTAAATTTTAAACATTATCGTTATGAGAAGTTCTACTTTGAAAATTGACATTTTCCTTCTGACGATATTTCTTTGAGCAAAATCTTTATTGTTTTTTTTTCAGACCATAAGAAGCCAGATTTTTATGATAGTTGCCCATACAATTTTCAATTTGTCCTTGAATTACTGTTATATTTGATTTCATATATTATCGGTATTGGCAGTGCTGCTTTGAAAAATTAAAATTCTCCAAAGAGGCAACTTCTTTGTACAAAATCTTTATTATTTTACTCACCTTACATATTTCATGTACTATACAAATAATAAAATGGCAGATTTTCATGATAAATACCCATCCAATTTCAATTTTGTCCTTGCACTACTGTAATATTTGATTTCACACATTATGCTACCTGGAAAATTTAAATTTCTCCTAAGAGGCAACTTCTAAAAACAAAATATTATATTATTCACTTTACATATTTCATGTACTTTTCAGATCATAAAATGCCAGATGTTTATGATAGATGCCCAACATAATTTCAATTCTGTCCTTACTTTACTGTAATATTTGATTTTATACGTTATCCGTACAGGAAGCACTACTATGAAAATTAAAAATTCTTGTAAGAGACCTCTTGATTGAGTAAAGTATTGATTGTTTTAATCACATTACATATTTCATGTACTTCTCTGATTATGAAAAAAACTCACATTTTTAAGATAGTTGCTCATATAATTTCAGTTTTACTCCTGTTAACTGTTGATGTTGTTTTCATACATTATCAGTTGTTGGCTTCTTTGAACAAAATCTTAATTTCAGAGAGGGAAAAAAGTTAGTGTCCCACCTCATGGCCAATTTACTGAATGATTTAAAAATGTAATTGTCCCATATGCCATTTTGCACTGCAACTCCTTCCTACCCAAATAAATAGTACCAGTGTTACTCTATAGTTTAAGAAGCATATTATATTTTTGAGATGAATATTTCTGACTTGGCAATTAATTATTTTGTAACATTAGTTTACTAAAAAAAAAACCCAAAACATCGAAACATTCTGTAGATTTCTGGTCTGTACGAAATCTTTTGAAGTAATTAAATCCTGGCAGGTATCTGTACAATATTCTGTACAGAATGTAAACGGTATCTACATATTATGTAATTGTATAATAGTTTAAAATTAGAAACAGCTAGATTAGAATGATAGGAAGGAAATAATTGGGATGAGAAACCACCTGCCTGACTTCAAAAATCATGTTCAGTACTCTTTTATACCGGATTCCTTCTGGAAAATCATTTAATCAAAGTTTTTACTTCCGTATCAAACAAATGTATTGAGGAGCGTTCTGGGGTTTTGTACTGTACTCTGATTACAGTTTAAAGAGAGATGAACAAAATTAGATATACTATTCTTGTTAAAACTGGTGATAAAAAATTAGCAGGTACGGATGCTAATGTGAGCTTAGTACTGCATGGAGATGACGATTCCAAAACAGAGGAAACAAATTTAGATAATTTCTTCAGGAACGACTTCGAAGCTGGAACAGTTGATTCATTCTCAATTCTGTCTGATATTAATTTGGGAAATATTCAGCAAATTGAATTTTGGCGTGATGCAGCTGGCATTTTAAGCGCTTGGTATGTGGATTGGATTGAGGTGAAAAATGAATCCACTGCGGAGAGTTTTATTTTTCCAGTTTTCCGGTGGATAAAGGAAGATTTTCATTATTTTGTTCAACATCTGGATACATCTCTTCCGCAAGACGATCCATATAAAAATCAGCGACAAATGGAACTAATAGAAAAGAGAAAAGTGTACGAACTAATGGTAAAAGTAGATAATGGCACTGCCCAGGTAAGGATAGGGGTATTCTATTGTAGTATTATGCACGATACTAAGGAACTTTGTGTTGCAATTATCATCAAGGGCAGATGGTAGCAACTGTCGATTCCGTCAAACCTATCAGAATCATGTAGTACTACCTATTTTTCTTAATTATTGCAATACACAGGATCAATAACTAATTTCATGATTACAAAAATACATCATGGCCTCTCTAAAAATGAGAAGGAGATACAGTTGCACTAAAAAGAATCGTGGATGCTAGTTTTGTTTGTACTTCCTACTGTCGTATCTCTACTCTCTTGTGAACGCACAGTAGTTATCGACACACAAGATTACCACTAGTTCGCATAGTCTGTCATGTGATTTGTTAAAAAGAAAAGCAAAAACGTATATTTGAATGACGCCACAAACATGTACGCCACCCACTGATACTATTAGCATATTTAATCAATAAAAACAATGAATTAATCTGTAATTCTGTTTTCAGTCGATTTTATATGTCAGATGCTTGAATCGTAAACATTTGAGTTTTTCCAAAAGTTGTATGCGTTTTGTTTACAACACTGGAATGGGATTCTGATTGAACGCATTCCTGACTTTATAATAATTTTCACATGTATAGTCTGCTCGATTGTTATAAAACCTGTAAAAATAATTGATTTAAAATCATATTTTCAATTTACATTTTTTTTCCGCACTATTATATTCTATACTATGTACGAACTCGGACATTTTTCTTCGTAATGTATGCTACAAAACTAAATAAGTTACCCATTAGGTTTCTATTTTAATTATTTTACAAAAATGTCAACAACTACAAAGGGAGTATGTTTGATTGGTCAAACTAGCTTCAAGTATAAACAACAACAAAGAAACATGTGCCAGAATGTAAATGTCAGTGAACCATGTGACTACCTAATTTGAATAATACATGTCACATGATCTTTTCATAAGCTGTGTTTGCATATCTAATTTGAATGTTGAATTTATAAACAATGTTATATTATTATGTATGAAAGTCACAGTGGGAGAAAAGAATCAGGTCGACCATTTCAGTACAAAAGCAGTGAAATTTAAAGTAATAAAAAATTAAAGTGACACATCCCAACCATAATAAATTTTTTCCAGATTAGTTATCCATTATATATAACAAGTGAAGTGAATAAGCAGAAATGAAAACTTTAATTTAAAATGAATAAATGTTGAAAAAATGAAAAGCAGAAAATTTGATTTAAAATGAATAAATGTTTAAAAAAATGAAAAGCAAATATAAAAATAAAAGTCGACTGATAATTTCATTATTTAATTATAAAAACTTTAACATTTTTATAACAGGAGTCCCCATTTATTTTAGCTATGTAAAAAGCATGCAAACCATGCTGTGTATTTGTCATAATGAAGTTTGTTTACTAGTTTATTTGCATTTAATCAACAATAATTATTATTTAATATTCAACTTGGCTGCAACCAAATTATCAGTTTTATTTCGTAATTTTACAAGAAACACGTAAAAGAAAAAAAAATAATTACGATATAAATATGTGTATATTGAAAACAAAAACAAGGATGTATGGTCAGTTCTTCATAACATAAAAAATTAATACATGACATCTGATATATATTTAAATTAGACATTCACAGTTGATGAATAGATCAGGTGACAT
>JAOXYJ010082843.1:0-18676 GCA_028566555.1 Lithophaga nigra
TGATCTCACCCCTATTTATAGTGGGGTTCATCTGGCTCTGTCTTTAGTTTTCCGTGTTGTGTTTTGTGTGTACTCAATGTTTGTCTTTGTGTCTTTCTTCGGCCATGGTGTTGTTTGTTCTCTTTTTTATTTACGGTTTCTGGATGCCCCTTACGTATCTTTGAACTTTACTTATACATGTGATGACTGAAAATTGCACAATAAGCTTTGGTTTTGAAAAATTTAAATGACGAATTATCAGAGAAATGAAATTCAATTGCAAGATCACGTGTTTAGGACAGATATTAGCCTGAAAGTATGTTTTATCCGTCTTTTACGCACGAGAAACAAACTTGTAAATTGTTTTAGTCCAATATCCTTGATAATGTACATCTAATTGATCATATTTTCCAATATTGACCTCTAGCATAAAAATGTGCCATCTTATATTCTTGCGAGATCTCTTAAGACGAATGTATAAATGAAACATACTCAGCTTGCGTGACATTGTATTCTTAACCAACAAGACTAAGCATCACGACTGAGAGTAAATTAATATTAATATTATCCTCTTTCAACCAGCTAAGCTTAAAGTCTAGTGCGAGACAGAAATATTTCTCGCCATTGATAAATATAATACTTTTTACGATTGTTACTTAATACATTGTACGTGTACATGTATATTATAGAAAATAACCAATATCAAAATATATAGGACGAAGACATTTTCTGAAAAAAGACTGTTTGGTTGAAAGTATTGATATAAGTACTTCTAGCTCTATACCTCCGTCACGCTTGCTTTCGCCTAGATTTTAAAACTCATGTATCTAGCACATTGTCTGTATGTGTATAATGCTATATATACATACAGCAAAACCTGTCCATGCAGACACCTCTATTAAACAAAAACCTGTATTAAAGGGTCACCTTTTAAGAGTCCTATTGGTAAAAAATAAGAGCAAATTAACCTGTAATAAGCAGTCACCTGTCTCATGTGGCCACTTTTTTATGTTTCCTAACCTTACCTCTTAATACAAGTTTGACTGTATACTCTCTGGTACTCTTTGTGTGTGTGTGTGTGTGTGTGTGTGTGTGTGTAATGCTATCTGTTATCATATTTGATCATTAACTGCGGTTTAGTATTCAAGTTGAATTTCAAAATGGCTTGAAGGAGTTCCTTGTAACAGTAAACAAACTTGTTTACATTAACATGTTCAGTATTGAACTCCCTATGATGATTGTTAAGAGGAAAGTGTTAATATACGATATCTTCGCTGAAAACAATCCTGTCTAGACATGTCGCATGTTGAAATTTAATACAAATGAAAATAAAAGTTTTATGCATTGTGCATTAAGGATAAATTCTGTAAAATATCAAATATATATCAAATACGTTGCAGTACTGATTCAAAGAAGTGGAGCTCAATTACAGACTACATTCGACAGTATTATTTGTTAGACGATTATCCCCAGAGAACTACATGAATCAATCCTGCACCATCATCTATTTAGAAAAAAACATACCCATCTTCTCTATTCTCATTGAGTCATCAAAGAGCGCAAGCCAATACCACTTCAACTTGAAAAATATCTCTTACAGTAGGGTTAAAGCAAAGTCCAAATTTCTGCAGACAACCAGCTTAATACAATGAAATATCGCATGATCATCAAATTTCAGATAGGACAAACCTTTATGCCCTTTTTACTTACACTCTATTTTTTTATTAGACGAAGGAAGATTTTATATACATTGTATATGATAATATATAGTGATTACGTTCATACATTGTAATTTTATTCTAATAATCTCATATTTAGTCAGATCTATAACATTTTATAAATAATAGTCATAAATTTGAAGTAGTACATATACGTGTAAGAAAAAATACTGAATGAGCAAAGTTAAATCCGTATCTTTTCTCTAATTTCCCAGAAGAAAAAAGTGTTATCTTAAATTAGGTAGGTCACTTGTATAGATATGGACGTTTCTCCAATAAAATCTTCGCTTTTCCGGTTTAGTGTTTTTTTTTTAAGTTGCGGGTAAAAGGTGGATGTAGCTTTTGAACAAACATATCTACGCTATGTATGGTAGAAACGCATTTTATCAGATGCGCTTTAAGTTTAAAAAATCAATGTTTTTATATTTGTAAATGTTTAGTATTTTAAAAAATTCCAAAGAAGAAAACGAGTCATGAACTTCTCGTTTCGACCGATGTATACAGATGGGTGCATACCTAACCTCTCTTAAAGCTGACGTGAACTTGTCGTAATGTCTGCCCTGCAAGTTAACTTGGTGACAGCTAGCTGTCGTCCTGACAGAGCTCGCGGCAGTCGCCCTGACAGAATGAAGCTGACTTGCGGCAGACGCCCTGACAAGACAATGCGGTCTGGAAGACAGAACCGGACTTGTCAGGAGGACAGCTCCAACCGGACTTGTCAGGAGGACAGCTCCAATCGGACTTGTCGGAATATCTGCTTCGACCGAACGGGTTAGGAGGACATGTCCTGACAACTTTCTTGACATAAATCAATCTAACTTAAATAAAAAAAAACTACGAATAATGTTATAAAATTAATTAGTGTTTGTTTTGGAATGAAAAGCACAAATTTCAAATATTAATGCAGAATATATTTATTTTGTCCCGTCGAGCGATCGAAGGTGTTTTCTACCCAGTCCGCGCTCATCGATATTTTCTTTCCCAGTCTTGTCTAAATCTTTCGTAGATCTTTCCAATGGCAAATGGTGACACTTGAACACCTTCAGAATCAATCAATATTTTTCTTATATCAACATACGTTTTTACCAGCTCTGTGTAACTTAACTATTCTTTCCTTGATGTAAGTTGTCAGTCTAAATAGCTTTACCGGAGGCATTGTTGATGAAGTGTGGATTCATACACAGCAAAAGTTGCACAGTACGTTTTACGTCCGTTTAGAAAAACGTACGTAAAACGGATTGTATACGGACGTTTTTCATACATTTCGTACTCATCCGTAAAACGCATGTGTTGTACATGTCCGTAAAATGCACGTTCTAAAACGTATGGAAACAGAACATCCATTTTACGTAAGATTATCTGTACGTATAAAAAACAGACGTTTTACGTACGTTTTACGTGTGTAACAATGAAATCCAAACACCTCAGTTTTTTACAGGTCTGACTTAGTGTTCTTAATTTTTAAGGTGTTTTTCAAATTATTTAACTGATACAGGAAAAAATATTGACAACTTGCAAGATTTAATTAAATTAGAATTGAGCAAGACCCTGTGCCAGCCTTCATTCAAATGATTACTATTTGCACATTTGAAATGTCTGCGTCTGTAAGACACATGATGCCCCACTCCCCCTACCCCACAATGGCATATTAGCATATAATACAGGTGTGTTGGAAATACTTTTGTCTTTTTAAAGGATTAAGTGTGAAGAGGTGTTTAATAAGTTAGTATAAGTACATCCTGCGAAGGGAGCAAACAAATTCTATGTGGATAACTGCAGGTGTAGTTAGCCACAAAAACCATATAACCTCCATGCAGAATGTTTATGAAAAATAACAAAGTTCAACAACCCATAATATCTTAGGAACGAGATAAATCTGAATCCTGATGACATACACATCTTCAGTATATGTACAAACATCCTGCAAAGCAAAAACATTCAACATTGAAAACTGTATGAGAAGTTAGCTGCAATTATATATGGACAAACATCCTGCAAAGCAAAAAAGTTTTATGTGAAAACTGTAGAAGTTATAATTAGCTTCACAAACCTTATACCCTCCATACAGAATTTTTAAAAAAATGACTTAAGTTCAACAACCTGCAATTTCTTGGAAAATTAATTAAAATCTGAATCCTGACCACATACACATCTTCAATATATGTACAAATATCCTAGAAAGCAAAGAAGTTATACATTGAAAACTGTAGGAGGAGTTATACCCTCCATACAGAATGTTTATGAAAAATGACAAAGTTCGGCATCCCACAATTTCTTAGAAAATTTAATTAAAATCTTAACCCTGACCACATCTAAAATATATGAACAAAATCCTGCAAAGCAAAAAAGTTCTTCACTGAAACTGTAAGATTAGTCAGCTACACATAACAAACCATACACTCTATATGCGGATGGATGGACGGGTAAATTAATATGACCCCTGACTATTCGTCAAAGCGGCATAAAAAATTGACATCGTATACAAGAGCTGAGTGCATCTACACAAGAATAAACCAAATACAAAGAAATATTCAAGATTTTAACAACTCTTACAAAAGCAGGGAATGATATTTCTGCATTCAAATTTCAAAACCTAAAAAAATGAAAGTCGTGAAATATGTTCTGTAGCGCATCATGATTTGAATGTGTTCATAGATGATATACAGTACTGGAATATCTGGGATAAAAGTCAAGTTTATAGTCAACAAACTCAACAGAAATTTAAATGCCAGCAAAATTTGCAACAGTAAAATCCAAGAATTACATCCGCAAAGCAATCAAAATAAATACAATTATTTCCTAAATCTACCAAAAGGTTTGGTAATAAAAGTTTCTGAAAATTTTTTAAAAAGTCATATTTTTAGGAAAAAAAAATTCCCCAACCCTATTAAGGTCCCATATTAAAATTCTCCATGGACCCTAATGCAAAAATCAAGGTATTTTTGTTTGGTAATATACTACTATGAAGTAATGATGTATAATTTCTAATTACTAATTTTAATAACAGGAATCAAGTAAACACAATTCCATTAATCAGGTAGCACTTTAATACATCTCTCCAACTACAGAAAAAATATAATTTATCTCTAACATACAACAAACTTTACAGTGACTAGTTCTAAATATGTCTATAAAAATTGTGGAAGACATCATCTGTTGAAAATGAGAAAGAAAATGTTGCGTAATTACCCCTTATACCATGAAAAAAGTTATGACTATTAACATTATACATTGTACTGAAGGCATATAACTATAATAAATTCATTTTTTTTTAATCACACCAAATTAAATAAGAAATGTAAAATTCTTTCTCTCTCTGACAGAAAAAACATAGCACTTCCAGTGATGTCCAACAGCTCTATTCAAATATTTTGACTGAAGTATTGCATGATAACTCTGTTTATCTGATCAGTACATCAACATGCAGACTTTGAATCACATTTGCCCTGAACTTCTGAATTCTACCATTGGGTTTATTTTAATCGCCCCTTTGGCATTATTCATTGTATGTTTTATCTTAAATAACCTATACACATGATTCCCTTGTCAAAATTAAAGGGAAAATATAAAGAGACATTGCTTGAATCAAGCAATAAAAAATGTTACAGATTAAGCTGAAGGATAGATTTAACAAGGGCCTGCTTGTTCAATTTTATTTTCAAAGTTACTAGCAAAACCTATTTTAATCAATTTGTAAATTTAAGTTCTCCAGAATTCAATAGCTCAACTTAAATATATGTTGCAATCCTCCACATAATTTATTAAATTATCTTGAACAAATATTTTAAGCTAAAAACAAAGTACAGGTGACATCAAATTTATCTAAGAACAAAAAACAGATCTTCATTAGATCCGTTACCGAATCTGTTCCCCTATTCTGTTCGCTACTTCCTGTTTGATTTGTCATCAGAATTCAATTACAGGACTTAAATCTGTTGCCATCCTCTTTATTAATCAAGTTATCTGGAACAATTATTAACTTAAAACTTTATTGCTAATTACAAACAAAGGATGTAATTTACAATTTTCAAAGTATATTAATATGCAAGAGTGTATTTTTTGTATCTGTTTCCGAATTTGTTCCCGTTCTTGGTGCTTTTCTTTGGTTGTTCCTAGAACTCTGTGGAGTAATTTAAACTGAAAACTATGCAGGTGTGAGTCGTCTGTAGATAAAAGGGAAGACTATAAATAGAGTTCCATTCATTTGATGAGATATTTTTGCCAAAATTGTTTTCCCATTTACTCTGTGATTTGACTGGCTTACTTTTAAACTTCTCAATTAGTATATTATAAAATGGTTTTGTCACATTAGGTACTTGTTTAATTAAATCAAATGGTTTCCTTGTCACTTCATCTAATTTTCCAAAATTTTTTACACTGTTTTTCCAACATAAAGGGACAGCCTCAATAGGTCCATAGAATTCTAGGAAATTTATCTGTAGATCAAATTTTTGGCTGAGTTCTAGCAGACTAATAAAGTTACCGTTTTCATTAACTAAATCATTAATGAAAAAAATACCTTGCTTTATCCATTTTCTATAACATACAGGCCTACCATTAATTTTTAATTTTTGAATTAAACCATAGCCGCTGAGATAGAATATCAAGAGGGGTTGTGGCAGGTAATTCCTGAAGTATTGCCCAGCTGGAAACAACATCCTGCCAAAATGTGTTAAACTTTACAAAAAAATTATTGAAACCTGTTTTTGAAAGTAACCAAAACTTGTCACCTCCATATATTTCTACAATATCTACTAGAAGTACCTTCCAAGGGGATTGGTTTAAAGGATCCAAAATCCTTTTCACCCATGACAACTTTAAAGCATATATGAAAGATTGTATATGAGTCATTTTAGTCCCGCCTTCTTCATAATTAGAAATAAGAGTACTTCTCTTGATCTTGTCTGGCTTCCCATCCCATACAAATCTGAAAAACATACTTTCAATTTCTTGAATAATATATTTAGGAGGGTCTGGCAGAACTGTAAAACACTGACCAAATAAAGGAAGTACTAGTGTTTTAATTACTGTGATTTTCCCAAAAATGGTTAAATTCCTAAAGGACCAATCACCTGTTTTTTTTTTTTTTTTTTTATGTTGAGTTATTGAGATTTGTGTTTATTGTCAGCTCTGTCAAATGGTGATGACATTCAGGGGGAAGCGATCAGACACCCGTGTTTTTTATGCACAATATATTTTTCTGTGCATTCGAATTACACAGGACAATGTATATACAGTCGGACCTGTTCATGTTGCCATCTCTGTTGGGCAAAATCAGTGATTGATGGAGGAAACCTGACTGATCAGTAATAGGTGGTCATTTCATGATACTCCATGGTTGACCTCCTGACACAGGTTTGTCATTTTAACTTTACTGTAATCATCTACTTTAATTAGTAATTGATAGTCTGTCTTTCAATCTTGAAGTTACAGACCTTGTAATTATTGAAATTTTTAAAAAAGAGGGAGAGGGTTTTTCTTAGGACACTCTGTTTTTACTTAGTTATAAACCAGATCTACACATATATCATGTGAAGGAAGCAAAGCTTTGGGGGGTACAGTTTAGGGTTTGAATTAATGCAACAACTTGATCATTTTTATTTTGTACAGAATACTGCTTGTTGGTTTGAAGGAAGAATGAATGTTTATTTACAATTATTTTTTTCAATTAAAAAGGAATATGGGTGAATATCTCATATTCTTCTTTCAAGAAAAGAGAGTGCTGTAGAAATGAGGAGGTTCTAGAAAATAAATTGAAGAATTTACAAAATAGCCAATGTGAAACAGACAGAGAAGAATTTTCTAAAACAGAAATGGAACTGAAAATTTTAAGGGAGGAAAAAATAAAAGGTATTATCCTTAGAGCAAAAGCAAAATGGAAAGTAGAGGGTGAAAAAAGTACCGGTACCAAATATTTTTGCAATTATTTTTGCAATTTAGAAAAAAGGAACTATATTGAGAAGATTATTCCAAAAATAA
The DNA here is from genome assembly GCA_028566555.1 of Lithophaga nigra. Lineage (NCBI taxonomy): Eukaryota > Metazoa > Mollusca > Bivalvia > Mytilida > Mytilidae > Lithophaga > Lithophaga nigra. The sequence goes on from JAOXYJ010082843.1 coordinate 7,677, forward strand.
TACTGGAGGATGGCAGCACTGTGACTGATCAGAAAAGAATTATTGAAGAACAAAAACAGTTTCATAAAGCGTTGTACTCTACCCGATCAACTTCTGTCGATCAAGTTCACATTGATCAGTTCTTTCAAACTACTAATCCTTTTATTAAAAAACTGACAGAAGAACAAAGTTTGGAATTGGAAGGAAATTGAACTTTAACAAAAATACATAAGGCTGTTAAACACATGAAAAATGGAAAGTCCCCAGGTCTTGATGGCTTTACAGTAGAGTTCTATAAATTTTTTTGGCTTGATTTGCATCCATTTCTGCTGCGATCTCTTAATCAAGCTTATGATATTGGCTCACTGTCTGTTTCAGAAAAGCAAGGGGTTATTACCTGCTTAACAAAGATGGTAAGCCCAAGCAATTTTTGATAAATAGGCACCCCATATCTCTTTTGAATGTTGATTATAAAATAGTGTCAACCTGTATAGCAAATAGATTGAAGAATGTTTTAGATTATTTAATTAGTGAGACCCAAACAGGTTTCTTGAAAGGAAGATATATTGGGGAATGTTCTCGTCTGAATTCTGATATCATAGACAAGGCAGAAGAGGAAGATATTCCAGGCTTGCTTGTTTTACTGGATTTTGAAAAAGCTTTTGATTCATTGGAGTGGAACTATATATGAGATGCCCTAAAATTTCTTGGTTTTGGAAATTCCATTATACATTGGTTTAATACATTATACAGAGATTCCAAAAGCTGCATTCTTAATAATGGCCACTTTTCGGATGATTTTGCTATAGAGCGAGGCGTTCGACAAGGGGATCCTTTATCCCATATATTTTTATCCTTTCTTTAGAGTTGCTAAGTGCAGCAATTAAGTATGACCCAGATATTAAAGGTTTAAACATTAAAGACTCAGAATTTTTAATAAGCCAATATGCAGATGATTCCACCCTGATTTTAGATGATGATGAAATATCACTCAATACTGTATTGAACAAGATAGATTTGTTCTCCTCCTGTTCTGTTCTGAGAGCTAATTTTGATAAAACCCAAATCATCTGGATAGGGGCAAGACGGGGTTGTGGTCAGGAATTAACAACCAATAGAGAAATAATTTGGAATCATCAGTGAACTTTTAAACTCCTTGGGATTCATTATGACCTATCTAAAGAAAATATGTATATAGAGAATTTGAATGAAAAAATGCATAAGGCCAAAAAATTCCTAGGATATTCTGGCCCTGCTTTACAAAATAATGTATTGTCCTATTTCCTTTCTGTGTTTAGCAAGCAGTCAGCATGTTGGTAACTGCACTGTGCAGGTTTCCCTTGTGCATTTTGTCACATCAAAAACAGTTAAAGGGGTAGGTTTGGCTACACATATCCCTACTATTATTTAGTGCCTCTACCAAGTCAGGAGATCTCCTCCCTGCTGTTTCTTGATGCTTTGTTTCTGTTCTTTTGCTGTTTGTGATGGAGGTGGTGGTGGTGCGATTTGTCAGTTAATCAAAAGTGAAATTGCTGTAAAACCTTCAACCTTTACACACAACGTGCACAAACTGACACTTCATAAATAATAAAGAACATTGTGTTAACTTAGACTTTTTCTACATATTTACACGTGTAGTAAAACAAAATGAAAGCTCCGCCCACGGAGCATGATATGGCCACAGACCCCTTTTCAAACAAGTGTTAAGTTTTGTGAAACAAAACAAGTCCCGTACAGTTAGAAATGTTTGGAAAATTCAGGTTTCATGTAAATGATGCAATCGTGTAAATCTGATGAAACAGGTTATAATGACCTAAAAATTTCTGAAATATGGATAATTTAATGGGAATCAACTTAACAGATCATTCATTCAAGGTCTTTTTTTTCTGGAGTTATCTCTCTGTTAAAGAAACAAAACTGCATCAAAATAAGTTAAAAAATACAAATTCCTATATTTTGCCAAAATTGCAATTTGGCCCCTTTGACCCTTTATATCTCAAAAACCGTATGATTTAAGTAAAAATCTGTTGACACAGTACTAAAACGTCTTGCCACAGGGAATCCAATGAAAAACTACATCAAAATATGATCAAAAATAAAAAAATATTAAAAACCCCTTTTGGCCCTTTTTTTTGAAAAACATTAAGGGCCAGAAACCCTACCATCAACCTTAAACTGTATTGCAACATCAAAATCAAGAAACGAAACTGCATCAAAATCAGTTAAAAAATAAAAAATCCCTATATTTTGCAAAAAATTGAAATTTGGCCCCTTTGACCCCTTATATCTCAGAAACCGTAAGATTTACATAAAATCCAGTGACATACTGCAGAAAGGTCTTGTCACAAGGAATCCACTGAAGAAACCTCATCAACATATCATCAAAAATTAGAAATCCACATAAAAAATCAAAAAAACCTCTCTTGGCCCCTTTTTCACAAAACGGTAGGGGCCAGAACCCCCATTATTGAACTTGACCTGTATTTTGTGTCAAGGAACATTGTGTTCAAATATTAAAAGAACTGGTCTTCAGGAACAGAAGTTAAAGCGGAATCCAACTGTCTACAGACGACGACAGACGATGACGACAGACCCATACCATAATACGTCCGCAAAAAATTTGCGGCCGTATAAAAAAAATCCAAATAAAAATAAAGGGCTACACCAAGCGCAGCATGTCGACAAGGAAAATTCGAATAAGTGTATATTAAAAGTGAGTGTGGACACAGTATTGTGCTTGACACAATAATATGCTGGATACAGTAATTTGCTGAACCCATTAATATGCTGGACACATTTATTCCTGTCCTTTTGGCTTAATTATGATTTTTGGCATTGGCAACTTTTAACCCCTTATATCTCCGAATCCATAAGAACTACATCAAATCTGTTGAAATATTCAGCTCTTGAAAAACTAGGAAAAATTTAACCTTATAATCTGTTGATTATGCAGAAGTCTCCCAAACGAAAGCATTCTAACTCCCAATATGATATGAATGTGTCCCATTTTTCAAAAACCAAAACAGGATTGCACATCTATCTTTACCAATTAATGTTCTAGTGAAGTTTCATTGAAAATGTTGAATTATACAAGTAGTTACTAATAAAACTGATACAGAAACTGATTGGACAATGCCAATTTCTCAATGGCAATCAAAACTGAATGCACATCTAGGCATACTTATAAATGTTCCTGTGAAGTTTCTTTGAAATTCTATATGCTGTTACTGCGAAAACTGGTTTTAAATCTGATTGGATAATGCTTGTTTCCATGGAATGGCAGCCATTTTTCAAATACCAAAACCTCATCTTGGCATATTTATAATCATTCCTGTGAAGATTTTGTTGAAATTCTGTTAGTAGTTACTTAGAAAACTGATGTTAAAGCTGATTGGATAATACCTGTTTTCATGGCAATGGCAGCCATTTTTCAAAAACCAAAACCTGAATGCACATCTACATGTACACATGCTGATGAATGTTCCTGTCAAGTTTCATTGAAAATTCTATTAATAGTTACTGAGAAAACTGATCTTAAAGCTGATTGGATTATGCCTGTTTCCATGGCAACTGCAGCCATTTTTCAAAAACCTAAACCTGAATGCACATCTACACATGCTGATGAATGTTCCTGTCAAGTTTCATTGAAATTCTATTGATAGTTACTGAGAAAGCTGATGTTAAAGCTGATTGGATAATGCCTGTTTCCATGGAAATGGCAACCATTTTTCCAAAACCAAAACCTGAAAGCACATCTAGGCATACTTATAAATGTTCCTGTGAAGTTTCACTGAAATTCTATAAGTAGTTACTGAGAAAACTGATGTTAAAGCTGATTGGATAATACCTGTTTCCATGGCAACAGCACCTATTTTTCAAAAACCAAAACCTGATTGCACATGTACACTTGCCGATGAATGTTCCTGTGAAGTTTCATTAACATTCCATTAGTAGTTACTGAGAAAACTAAAGCACAAAAAATTAGGGTACGTATGGAAACCCTAAACACATATTTTTTTTTTTTTTTGGCCTAGAGTCCTATATTAAACTATGTCCTGCAGTGGCGGCCATCTTGGACGTCTGGAAAGGTATTTTGGCAGAGGATCATCCAATGATCATTCAAGAACAGTTTCTGTTTAATTGTCTCCGTTGTTTCTGAGAAGATTTTTGACTGTTTTTCCCATAGGATCCTATGTTCAACTATGCCCTACGGTGGTGGCCATCTTGGATTTTTGATCTTCATGAAAATTACAAACTTGGTACAGGACCACCCAAGGAACAATCACCTTCAGTTATAATTCAATTGGCCATATAGTTTCTGACAAGAAGATCTTTGAATTTCCAATTGCTGTCAAAATTACAAAATTGTACAGGACCATCCAAGGAATATTCCTGCCAAGTTTGGTTCCGTTTGGCTTGGTGGTTTTGGAAAAAAGATTGAAATGTGAAAAGTTTACGTACGACAGATAGACAGATAGACGACAATGACAGACACAAAGTGATAGCAATAGCTCACATGATCCTTTGGGATTATGTGAGCTAATAAAACTGATCCAGCCAACTACCGACCAGTTTCACTTACATCAGTGCTGTGTAAGATCCTGGAACATATCATTTTCAGCAGCGTCATGAATTATCTTGACAGTAATAACATCCTGTCATATTATCAATATGCATTCAGAAAGAACCATTCATGTGAACAGCAGCTCATTAACACAAGATATGGCCAAAATTTGTGATAAAAAAGGCCAAACAGACATAATCATTCTAGACTTTAGCAAAGCTTTCAATACAGTACCACATAGATACTTAATACACAAACTCAGAAACTTTGGAATTTCACTACAGTTCAGCGGGTAGAAAATTGGTTAACCAACAGGCAATGACAAGTACATATATTACTAGATCGCTTTACAGAGTATGGCATTCCTACACAAAGATAACTGCCAGATATCAAGGAGCTGTGACCTAAGGTTGCTGAGAAAACTGTTACAAAAATATACTGTTCTTGTCATATACATGTATAAAGAGAAAGTACATGTAAATATCAAACAGGATGTGGATATGCAACAAGCCTGAAATCACTTTACTCAGTATAGCATTCCTAGACAAAATATCAAGTAGCTGTGACTTGTAGTTGCTGAGAAAAAGGTCATAAAACTTTACTACCTTGCTATATATCAAGCAAAAGTACAGGCAGTCGTCAAACAGGAAGTAGATATGTGGCAATTCTGATATCTCTTTACACAGTATGGCATACCTATACAAAGATCACTGCCAAATATCAAGGAGCTGTGACTTGTAGTTGCTGAGAAAAATGTTACGAAAATTTACTACCTTTACTATGTATCAAGCAAAAGTACATGTAGTCATCAAACAGGAAGTGGATATGTGGCAAATCTGATATTGCTTGACACGGTATGGCATACCTAGACAAAGGTCATTACCAAATACCTAGCAGCTGTGACTTGTAGTTGCTGAGAAAAATGTTACGAAAATTTACTACCTTTATTATGTATCAAGCAAAAGTACATGTAGTCATCAAACAGGAAGTGGATATGTGGCAAATCTGATATTGCTTTACACGGTATGGTATACCTAGACAAAGGTCATTACCAAATACCTAGCAGCTGTGATTTGTAGTTGCTGAGAAAAATGTTACGAAAATTTACTACCTTTACTATGTATTAAGCAAAAGTACATGTAGTCATCAAACAGGAAGTGGATATGCAGCAAATCTGATATTGCTTTACACGGTATGACAAAGGTCATTACCAAATACCTAGTAGCTGTGACTTGTAGTTGCTGAGAAAAATGTTATAAAAATTTACTACCCTTACTATGTGTCAAGCATGTCAAGCAGCTAGAAGTACATGTAGTCATCAAACAGGAAGTGGATATGCGGCAAATCTGATATTGCTTTACACGGTATGGCATACCTAGACACAGGTCATTACCAAATACCTAGCAGCTGTGACTGTAGTTGCTGAGAAAAATGTATGGCATACCTATACAAAGATCACTGCCAAATATCAAGGAGCTGTGACTTGTAGTTGCTGGGAAAAATGTTATGATGTATCAAGCAAAAGTACATGTAGTCGTCAAACAGGAAGTGGCCGTGCGGCAAATCTGATATTGCTTTACACAGTATGGCATACCTAGATAAAGGTCCCTGCCAAATATTAAGGAGCTGAGATTCGTAGTTGCTGAGAAAAATGTTACGAAAAAGTGTGACGGATGGAATGACGGACAGACCGACAGGGTGAAACCAGTATACCCCCCTTCGGAGCGGGGGTATAATCAAGAGGACTGTGATATACTACAAAAAGATCTTTCTGGACTGGAACAATGGTCAATAGCATGGAAAATGTCATTCAACCCAATAAAATGCTATGTGCTTCAGGTTACTCATAACATCAGTGGAAAAAAAAAGATATCCATATCATCTCCACAACACTGTATTAGAAACATTTAAGGAACATAACCCATACCTAGGAGCTGAACTAGACAATAAACTAAATTGGAATGAACATATATCAGCAAAGATGAATAAAGCAATAAAACAACTAAACTTTGTCAGATGAAATTTACATAGATGTCCTCAAGACATTAAAGAACAGTCATATTTAGCACTAGTAAGACCACATCTCGAATTATAGCAGTTCAGTCTGGGACTCACACTGGAAAAAAGACATGAATAAAATAGAAATGGTTCAACACTGAGCAGCAAGATCTGCAACATCGAACTACAGCTATCAAACGGGCATAATGGCATCAATACTTCACCGACTATAATAGCATACCCTACAATTAAGACTACAAGTGAACAGAGTAATAATATTCCACGAAATATACCATCACGCAGCAGCTAAAATTCCAACATATCATCTTCCTAATACAAGAAGAATTCGGCACAGTCACTCTGTAAACTTTATACAGCCACAATGCAACTACGAAGAATATGAACAAAGTTTCTCTCCCAAAACAACAATAGACCTGAACCATCTATCCGACAATCTTGTGTATCCACCAGTTGCCAGGGTGCTTACCATCCGAAGACGCACACTTTTTGTTTTTATCCTGCACCAATCAGCCAGCGATTTAGCTAGTGCTCGCCACTTTCACCAATGACAATTAATTTTTGGAAGTGACGATCATAATGTTCATTCAATTCGTCACTTCATTTTCGTAAATCAGTTTGAAAGATTTGGGCCATCTTCAGGTCTTTTTTGACAATAAGAACTAGTTCAATTGTGGTGTCACTTTTATTACTTGAATAATAAACTAAAGTTAATAATTGCTTCAGGGGGGGATAAGGGCAATTGAAGCCATATCGATGACAGTGATTATGCAATCAGGTCACACCTTACTTGTTTGAATTAATCCCCTTAAATGAAGAGAAACAATGACCAGACTGAAAAATGTGATTGTGGCTTTTCAAAAATAATCCACTCTTGCAAAGTTATTGGATAGCAAGGCTCTAAAGTCTGTTAGATTTCAACATTTTGAATGATTTACCACGTTTTTATTTGCTGTCATTTTGATGTAAACATTTGTCATGTGATATAGAAAACAACAAAATACCAAATTTTAATGAATAAAATATAGAGCAGGAATGTTATTTTATAGTATTTCAAAGTAGAATATTTCAATCTTCAAACTCCAAATTACTAAAACAAATGCAGCTGAACATGTTATTTAGTTGTCGTGGTCTTGTGCAATGCATTCCTCCTTCATTGTTGGAGCACCTCTACAGTGAGCCTTATTTCAGGTCCTGCAGCAATACACCCTTATGTTAATTTCCTTCATGACTTCAGCATGGATTTTTACATATTTTACAGATATTTGTCGAACAAAATTAAGTTGTGTGAAAAAACTGTCAGAGTCCTAAGATTTTCTTTCTTCATTTTATTCCTGAAAAGGGGACAGCTTGGGGTAAATTAAAACAATTAAGTAACACTGCTATCATGATGTCTAAATTGCAGATAAAAGATCTCAAACTCAGTAACTCCTCAGAAAGATAAACAGAAATTAGTTTTATGGATTTGCAATACTGAAAATAAAGATGCCACAATAACATATAATGCAGAAATTCAATTCATCCAAAACGGTCGTCCGCAAAAGTGACTAATGGTTTCAGAATCCTAGCTTAATCCCTGCTCAGCACACAATACTTGTAAATCTGTAAATATGGTTTATTTCACAACTGTAAAGCACTTTACAATACACCTTAGGGACGGTCATTATTTACCAGCTGGGGGGTTGAGGAATTATCAGAAAAAAACATCTTTCAAAAGTAACCACCCCAATCAAACATCCGTATAAAACCTCCATTTTTGTAAAAACATACTTGGAATAAAACAAAATTCTGTAAACATGACTGCTAGAGCAGAACTAGGAAGAGATCCAGTAGAAAAACATATAAAAGTCCAAACTATGATATCAAGCATGACCAAATAATCAAAATGTAAACCCATGCACTTTTAAGGGAGGCTTTCAAACTCTGTAAAAAAAACTAGAGGCTCACCTGGTTTCCTAGTGGCTCTAGGTTAGTATTTGATTTGACTCAATCGTTCTTGACAAAGATTTCAATATTTTCTATTTTTATTAATGACTGCAATCTTAAATGTCAGGTGGGGTAATCAGACACAATTCTGAAGGGGACCACCTAAGGACCATTGCACCAAAGTTTGATTCAGTTTGGTACAGTATTTTCAGAGGAATTAATTTTTAATTGGATTTAATCAAAATAGGCTAAATTTGCATATTCTGCAAAAATTGTTAAAATAGAAAATTTTTCATAAAAACCCATAATACACACATGTTAAACAACACTTTACCTTGCATATAACAGTTCAAATTTGATCTCATTCTGTTAAAACAAACGAAGCCATATTGGTTATTTATAATATTTCTATTTCAGTATTGGCAGCCATCTTGGATGTAGGGCAGTGTTATAACAAAAAAATAATAAATGTATGTATCATTTACCCAGTTTGGTAGCAATTGGCCTGTTACAGGATTTTTCAGAATTTTTTTATTGAATTTTCTGTCAAATTTTCTTTTTTGAGTAACAGTGGCAGCCATGTTTGATGGAAGTTGGGGTCATCAACCATAAATCTCAAAGGGGATCATAAATGTATAATTTATCCAAAGTTTGGTAGCAATTGACACTTAACAGGATTTTTCAGAATTTTTTTTATTGAATTTTTTGTCAAAATTTTCTATTTTTAGTAACGGTGGTGGCCATGTTTGATGGCAGTTGGGGTCATCAACCATAATTCTGAAAGGTGATCATAAATGTATCATTCACCCAAAGTTTGGCAGCAATTGGCTTTTTACAGGATTTTTCAGAATTTGTTTATTGAATTTTTGTCAAATTTTCTATTTTTAGTAACAGTGATAGCCATGTTTGATGGCGGTTGGGGTCATCAACCATAATATCTTAAAGGGGATCATAAATGTATAACTAACCCAAAGTTTGGTAGCAATGGGCCCATTACAGGACTTTTCAGAATTTTTTTTATTGAATTTTTTGTCAAATTTTCTATTTTTAGTAATGGTTATAGCCATGTTTGATGGCGGTTGGGGTCATCAACCATAATATCTTAAAGGGGATCATAAATGTATAATTAACACAAAGTTTGGTAGCAATGGGCCCATTACAGGACTTTTCAGAATTTTGTTATTGAATTTTTTTGTCAAATTTTCTATTTTTAGTAACGGTGGCGGCCATGTTTGATGGCGGTTGGGGTCATCAACCATAATTCTAAAAGGTGATCATAAATGTACCATTTACCCAAAGTTTGGTAGCAATTGGCCCTTTAGAGGATTTTTTCAAAATTTTTTTATTGAATTTTTTGTCAAATTTTCTATTTTTAGAAATGATGGCGGCCATTTTTAATGGCGGTTGGGGTCATCAACCATAATTCTTAAAGGGGATCATAAATGTATAATTAACCCAAAGTTTGGTAGCAATGGGTCCGTTACAGGATTTTTCAAAATTTTTTTTATTGAATTTTTTGTCAAATTTTCTATTTTTAGTAACGGTGGCGGCCATGTTTGATGGCAGTTGGGGTCATCAACCACAATTCTTAAAGGGGATCATAAATGTATCATTTACCCAAAGTTTGGTAGCAATTGCTATTTACAGGATTTTTCAGAATTTTTTATTGAATTTGTCAAATTTTCTATTTTTAGTAACAGTGTGCAGCCATGTTCGATGGCAGTTGGGTTCATCAACCATATTTCATAAAGGTGATCACAAATGTATCATTTACTCGAAGTTTCGTAGCAATTGGCCCTTTACAGGATTTTTCAGAATTTTTTTATTGAATTTTTCGTCAAATTTTTTATTTTTAGTAACAGTGGCAGCCATGTTTGATTGCAGTTTGGGTCAAAAACCATACTTCTTAACGGGGATCATAAATGTATCATTTACTCAAAGTTTGGTAGCAATTGGCCCTTTACAGGATTTTTCAGAATTTTTTTATTGAATTTATTGTCAAATTTTCTATTTTTAGTAACGGTGGCGGCCATGCTTGATGGCAGTTGGGGTCATCAACCATAATTCTTAAAGGAAATCATAAATGTATCATTTACCCAAAGTTTGGTTGCAATTGGCCCTTTACAGGATTTTTCAGAATTTTTTTATTGAATTTTTCATCAAATTTTCTATTTTTAGTAACGGTGGCAGCCATGTTTGATGGCAGTTGGGGTCATCAACCATATTTCTTAAAGGGGACATAAATGTATCCTTTACCTAAAGTTTGGTTGCAATTGGCCCTTTACAGGATTTTTCAGAATTTTTTCATTGAATTTTTCGTCGAATTTTCTATTTTTAGTAACAGTGGCAGCCATGTTTGATGGCGGTTTGGGTCATCAACCACAATTCTTAACAGGGATCATAAATGTATCATTTATGCAAAGTTTGGTAGTAATTGACCCTTTACAGGATTTTTCAGAATTTTTTTATTGAATTTTTTGTCAAATTTTCTATTTTTAGTAACGTGGCAGCCATG
>JAOXYJ010082844.1:0-11566 GCA_028566555.1 Lithophaga nigra
GTCCCTTAAGTGTAGTAAAAGCAAATCTTTATAATCGACAGTAGGTAGAAACTTAATAAAATTTCTATTGGATAAGGAATCGGTAAGATTGACTTTACATTTAGCCAAAGTTTGACAATGGAGACAGCTCAATAGAAAATAACTATTGATCAATATTCATCATTCCTGTAAAACGGAAAAGTCAATTAAAAATGGAATCAAACACTTTCTCATTTGTTTCTTTTGCAGGGCAACAACAGAATGTGGCAGTAGTCAGAGCGGAAATGCTACGTGACGTTGATACTAACAGCCCTACAGATGTTAATTATATGTCTCTGATAATAATAAAATACTTGGTTTCTATATTGTATTCGTTTACTAACGGTTGTATAATTTTACTGAAATTTTCCTTGTTTGAAAGTCGGAACTCCTATTGATAAAAGAAATACAACCAGAGACAGATTATATTCTCTGATACAACCTAGCCGAAAAGTGGCCAATTCTCAAATGTCGAGAGCATACTAAATGTATAGTAAAATGTGTATAAAAACTGCAGAAATTCTATAGTATCCTGTTCAAAATAAGTAAAGTAATCAATATTAATGCAACGCGTCAAAGCAGTGGCCTAGGTTTACATAACAGGCCGAAAAAGAATTGATAGATGTACAAAGTTACCTAGAAAAGAATCAGACAAGTAAATGTCACACTGATTTTGTACAGAAGGTTGTAGATCCGTTTCGACTTCCAAGAAACACACTGATGATACACTTAAAGCTACCCGTGCATTAATTGAAATAATTGATTTCGAAATGTTGATGAAATCATTCGAGACGCGTGATTCTTAAACCTGCAGAAAATTAGTTTAATACCAGTTTAAACTTGTTTACTGGCATAATTGAAAACAGCTTTGCTGGGAGACAAATAAAACCAACAGTGACAATGAAAGACCTGTAAGCTCAGCTTACAAATACCCCCGTTCAAACATGCCAAAGGCATTTAGGAGATTGGAATGATATTAGAACCGTAATTTATAGGCATTATGAATTCTACTTATTTAATGAATTTAATGGTGTTTCTCTTACGATTGGGTACACTTGTATGTAAAATGTATGGCGGCATCGTTAAACAGGAAGTGGATGTGGCACCTGTACGAAAGCAGTATTCATATTACACTTACCATGGTCATGCTCCACACCAAATATATATTGCTTGCAGGATATAATTTGCTGAGAAATTTGTGACGAAAATTTTCCATAGTACATATGTATAAAAAACGAATGATGACATTGTTAAACAAGAAGTGGCCATACACCAGGTATGAAATTGGTACCCATGTTACAGCTCATCATGGTCATGCTTGATACCAACTATATATATATGAATTAGTTGTAGCTTATTATTGCTTAGAACTCTGTGACGAAAAAATTGTATAGTACATATGGGGAAAAATATAAAGTGGCATTGTTAAACAGGAAGTGGCTGTGCCACAGGTACGAAACTGGAACCCACGTTACAACAAATCATGTTCATGCTTGACACCAACTATGAATTAGCTGCTGCTTATTATTACTGAGAAATGTGTGACGAAAAATTTGTATAGTACATGTAGGGAAAAACGCAAGGCGGCATTGTTAAACAGGAAGCGACTGAGCCACAGGTACAAAAATTGTACCCACGTTACAACTGATCATAGTCATGCTTCACACCAACTATGAATTAGTTGCAGCGTTTAATTGCCGAGAACCCTGTGACGAAATATTTGTATAGTAAATATAGGGGAAAATGTAAAGTGACATTATTAAACAGGAAGTGGCTGTACCACAGGTTCTAAATTGGAACCCACATTACAACTCATCATGGTCATGTTTGACACCAACTATGAATAAGTTGCAGCATATAATTGCTGAGAAATGTGCGACGAAAAATTTGTATTGTACATATACGGAAAAATGTAAAGCGGCATCGTTAGACAAGAGCTGACTGTGCCGCAGGTGTGAAATTGGTACCCACGTTACAACTCACAATGGTCATGCTTGACACCGACTATGAGTTTTTAGCAGCTTGTAGTTTCTGAGAAATTTGTGAAGAAAATATTTGTTACGAACGGTCGAAAAGGGGTAAACCAGTATATCCACTCTCCTTCGGAGCGGGGTATAAATAAATATACACTTTCAAGGAGTTTTATGTCATCCAGTTGAACTGATTGCGTAATGAATACTGTTCTCTAAGATAAACAGCTTTTGGTCCCTAAAGTAAGTCTAGAATACGAAAACGGTTTTTCTGACTTCATTCATATTCAATACTGAATATAACCTCTTTAGATATTCACTAAAATTATAATTCTGAAGATAATATTAAACTTATTTCTTTTGAACATTATCTGTGTTAACATATTCCTTAAAATTCTATCCATTTAAAATCTATTGTAGTTAAGGTTAAATGTGTGCCATTCTATAGGTAATAGTTTACTTAAATCCTTAAAATAGCTCGAATTATATCTGTTGGAAAATCTTTCCGGGGACTCACGCTTCGATAACATTTACAACGTCTACCCCCTTTAAGCTCTGCACACTTTGTGCAAAATCGATAAAAACGACATTCGACTTATGTGTGGTGAAAAAGAAGGAACATGGTGACAATTTTCTACCATTTTGCTCGTTGAATTAAACAATCATCGGATTAAAACCTTGTATATTACCCGGTATTCAATAGTAATAGTTAGGTATTAATCAACTAGCTATTGACTATTTAGTACTAAGCCGGTGTGGGGCGTCCTTGGTTACCAACGTACGGTAACTCGACCGTGTTTTCGTTTTAAAGACAAAACGGGAGAGGGACAAAATTTACTAAACTTTTCAACATTTTTGGGATTACTTCAGTAAAATTTTAAACAGGTAAGTTGTATATTGTAATTTTGAAATTATTTAAATTCTTATTGTTCGTTTTGATTTAACAGAATGTTGATTTTAAAATGGTTTTTGTGATCAAATGAATATGACACTAGAAATAATATTTCGTACTTCTCAACACGATTTAATTATAGGGTTGTACATTTGTCTATTGGTGAAATTCTTGGAGATAATAGGTTAAACTTTTTTGTGTATTTCATTTGTTATAAGATTGTATAATACTTTTTGTCAACTACCGAAAACTAATATTCATATCACTTGAAAAATAGTAGTTTCTTTCAAAATGAAAGTTGAAATTGATTATTCATGCTGGAAATATAGATTGAGACGTTCATTTAATAGTATTAAACGACAGATACGATACTAAATCTCACAAAACAATAACTAACTTCCATTTTCATACTAGAAGACATTAAAAAAAGAAGGGGGGGTAATCGCAAGTCCTGCATCACCCTGTCCATTTTTCAATAATATAAAGAGTGTAATGAATAATGTATAGAATAATTCTAAAGAAAGCTGTCTGGGTTGAGAAGGCGGTGAACATAACAGTAGAAAGAACGATCCGGCTAGATCTTCTTGGGATTTATTATGATATCGTAGATCAACCCCCCTCTTGTATGAAATATAATATTTGGCAATGTAGAAACAGTGTGATTTCAATAAAAGTTAGGTTATAGTTCACCTACGGTAGTTAAGACTACAGGGTGCACCATGCATTATTTTACTTCTACTGTTTACATCTTGGGAATGTTTTTTTTTCCTATAACAAGGATCATTATTAGGTCATCTTTAAGGTAATGAGAATAGTAAGCCAGTTCCTTGGGGACATGACGAAACCTAGTTAACTTTATCCCGACAAGACAGATTTGCAAAGATGTAAATCTTGTAATCAGTATATTTCATTTCTAACACAATTAATAAATACCTATGATAAAATCTATGTAATTTAAATTTGATTAAAATCAATGTAGAGCTAACCATGGGGTATACAAAACAGCACTTTAATTAACATATCAAAATTTTTAAGTTATAATGTCATTTTCGAATTGAGGCGTCTTTATTTTAAATTGTAGTAGAGTGGATTTTGACCAGATTCTTTTGTGAAACAATATTTGTGAAATTGATGACGCAAAAAAAGCATTATTAGTTTCAAGAGACTTAAGTATTTAAGTAAACATTTATTATGAAATGTGATTGTAATACTCGAAAATCGACTAGAATGCGCGCTCGTGACTGTTACGTGAATATCTTCCAAAAGTTTTAGAGAATTGGTTGATTAATTATTCAACATGCCAAAGTGTCAGTAATTAATTCAGGCGCTAAAATAAAATACCTTGGCCAAATGCCATCCTTTAACTATTTTGTATTAATCCTGCAAGCTTATGAAATAATTTTTAATGTCATTCATATATGCTGTGTAATGTATATGTGTAATAGATGCTAAATTCTGTGACCTTGTCACAAGCTTCGGTCTTGCCATTAAAGAATAGAAATCGGAATATGAAAATTTCAGCTGATATTCTACGGTAATAAATAAGTCATTGACTATTGTATCTCCTTTCGGAAGCAAAGAAAACCGGTAAAATTATGCAAGCAGCTCCATTATCCCTTACTGATGACATTTTTATTGCATAATCTACCCATTTTGACTGAATTCTTTAAATATGAAATGTTACATAATTCTAATGATTTATTTGTGAAATTCCACTGTCCCATGTGAAAGTCAGAGAAGCTGAATAGACCCCCCGAGTGGTGTTAACTAACAGTCAGATTAAACCTGATTTTCTATAGCATGAGATAATTGCAGTGTACTTAGAAACTTAGAAAAGGGTTTTCTTTTTTCAGTACATTGCATAAGAACGTTCTTCCGCTAAACGGTGTCAGTCGATGTCCACACACACACACACACACACAGAGATTTGAAACTGATGCCACATTTCAATATCTCCATAGTCTATAACCAATGGCATTTATGATTAACAAGTTTGCCGCAGAGTTCTTATATAAAAATCTAGGCCTAAAATATTTGACAGGATTTTGATGAGATTTTATGAAGTATTGTTCTTCAATGATTTTTTAGAACAGTGCGGAAATTGCAATTTTAATAGACCATTGTTGACATCTGAATCGAACAATCGAATTTTGAAACGCCACTGCATAAAACAATAGTAATATAGGCAGCTATGTAGTCATTCAGTCGATTGTTTCTTTCTTGTTCAGAATGTAATATTCATGAAGCGTTTGTTGTTTTCAGCTTCAATTTAAAAACCTTAACTGGAACATTGTTTTATTCAGCCATAAAACTGCACACTTGTATTGATGTCATACCGATATTTACAGACAACTACAGTAAATACAGTTTTTGTGTGTGAAGTTTTTTGAAAACAAGCAGTTCGAAATGCGATTTAGGATGTTGAGTGTTCCCTCTTTCAGACCTCTCACACCATTGAATATCGTGTCAAAACCAAGTCTGCTTGCTTACAATATATGCGAGTAACATACGGTAAATAAAAAAAAATGTTAGGTTGACTGATGTAATTGTACTTATTTACTACTGAATGATGTACAAGTACTTATTTACTACTTTTAATGTCTTCTCAAGGTCTTAATTAGTTTTCAAGGACACTTTTTAACATTATCATAAACTCAAATTAAAAACTGAATTGCCTTTCAATTCAATTTGAATTCATTTTGTGAATTTTTAATGGAAGTCGAATTGCATAATCCCTGATAGAATTTTCTATCTGAAATATCCAAATCTTCAGGTAAACAATTTAACCAAACCATCTAACATTTAACGATCGCTAAACATTCTAACGAAATGCAATTTATTACGAAGAAAGGTTTTAAGAACTATTTACTAAGATCACGGGACATGTGCCAATATCATTGAAAAAAATCATATTTGAAATAAATCGCATGAATTGCCAAGGACGAGAAGCAGGATTTAATGTTGCAGTTTGCTATCCATGTTAAAATGATTTTTTAAAAAAGCTAAAAAAAACTTCGGGTGCCACCATTGGTATATGACTATGCGCTACAATTACTTGCACCCAAAAAATCGAACAGGAAACCAACAAAACTATTATGCTCACTCGTACATAAACTATCAATAACATTATATTTCATCGTACATCATAAATCGTTTGATATCAGATTTTAAGAACCCGTCAAACTGTTTGTCGAGACTGTGAAATATATCCTTATTTTTCACTTTTCCTAACCTAAATCACATATGAAAATAGACAAATAGTGTGTTAAACATTAGTTTTTATGACAGACAATATTTCTAAAATTCCAACGTAACTATTTCAATGGAACATTTTTCTGATGTTTCAAGGAGTATATTTTTTCTCTGTCTTTTCTCGTTTATATTCGACTTGATATAATATGGCTAAATATTTCCAAGAATGACAGTATATAACAATAAATCATTGATGAGCATGTTTTGTATTTGTTACAATAGGAAAAGCATGTTGTCTATAAAACAACAGATTACAACAGTAAGTTTTTACAACTGGGATGGTATTGACTTAATTTCATTACTTTTTAATTTCATATGATATATTGAAAATGGATATTTCTGGTAGACATGTACGTGTATGTAGGATGGTATTAGATTTATATTTTATTAATCATGGTGGTGAGTCTGCGATATCTCTGTTCAACCTGATGTACAAACATGTATTATTTTTGTTTTAATGCATGTTCTGCCCATTTTTCATAACTGTAGTATATTTTGTTAAAATATTAATGAACAATGCCGTTACAACACCGGTTTCTATGTTGAAAAGATTGGAACAAAACAAGATAAGCCAGAAAATCATAATACCAAGTTTCATCGATATTACTTGAACAGAAAGGTATTCAACGTATCAAGAAATAATTTATAACCAACTTTTTGATAATAGTTCTGTAAACCTTTTGAATTTATACTTCCAGTGACATAACGTTTGTGTTGATTTATTTATTTACTTTGTTTATTTAAAGGCTTTTTGTAAAGTTCCGTAACAAAAGCTACACCGGTAGACCGACACTGGGGCGTATTTTATCTTCACTTCCATAATAGGTTTAAATTTTTCATAGTTAAATGATTTAACTAAATTTGTTTTTTGAGATAAAATTTTAAGTTTGGTATTGACTAAATTGACATATTAATACCGACAGATGACGTGTGTTACTATGGATAAGTAACTTGGATCTAAATTACGCTTCTATTAAATTGTGTGAAGTCGAGAGTCGTTGAAAATATCAGCGAATACCGCCCACTTCTATAAGCTAATTTGAGAAATGACAGAAGAAGGAAATTATTGTTCTTTTGCACATATAACAGATTTTTTCTCAGATTGTCAGGTCTTCTCTGTCCTTCATTGAAGTTTAATGAGAAATGCTTTTGCATGCAATTTGAATTATATTCCCATGGTACATATTTCCTGGATAATGATTTGATAATTTCTCTATAAAGATGACATGATCTAATTATGTTATTAAATTCTGAGTTCCAAATAACGGCTGCTATCATGCTTTCATTAGACAGATAAGTACACTGGGAAAATTCCCTTTCTTTTCTCGGCTTGATAAATATTAGTGTTGGAAAATTACAAAAAACCCACTAAATGATGCTTGAGCAATTAGGTCTTTTTGAAAATCACACTAAAATTTTCTAACTTTCATTTCCAGTATAGTCTTTAATGCGATAAAACACTATCACAATAATCAGTTCAATGTCATGGGTGCATTTGATAGTCCAAAAGGCATAACTTTGATAACTTAATAATCCTTCCGGTAAACTCTCGATATATCGAATGAAAAGATTACCGATGTTCATAAGAGCATACATCTGTAGACGACCAGACAAGACCGTTACCAAAGCCTAGATCGACGAATAGTTTTTTACCGTCCAATACCCACAGCATAGTTGTCGCATGTTCAAATCCTTGTCGTCTCGCTTCACGTGTTAAGGTCTTCAAACACCTACTCAATGTCGTGAGTTTCACCGGACCAGCTAAATAGCTGTTCGATCTTCCCCGACCTTCATTTAGTCTGGTAGTCACGAAAAAGCTGAAAACTGCTGAAGCGACGATAAGTCCGACAAATCAACCCAACACAGTCGACACAAACACAAACGTGGAACAGAAAGCATACACGATCCTGAACTCTAAAGCTTGGACAGTATTAAATACAGTGAAAGCCGGAAGTGATATCAATGTTTCGGAAGGTTAAGCCGATGTCTTGTTCCACATTAGGTATCTATCTGTCGTATTGCCCGTGTGTATAGTCCGTAATAAGTCGCAAATATCAGATATAATGATAAGATATACATTAAAATATAGGAAACATGTCTATATGATCTCTGACATGGACATTCCATATGCGGTCAATGTAATATATAAATTAGATTATGAGTAGACTATGGCCTGATAAATAGAAGGGTCAATACAGACCAACGTTCAGTTGTCTGCATAGTGATATGAATGGTGTTTCTTCTTAGATTTTTCTTTTCATGATTAGTCTGTTGGAAATACACCAGATAATAAAAAATATCGAGCAAGTTTTCGTTATAAATTCAAAATTAAACCTTTTTCTAAACACAAGCACCTGACTAAACAAATACATTTTATCAGAATGTTTCAAATCTCGCAGTAAAGTGCCATTCTAAATTTAAACTTTGAACTTCAGTTGATTTATGTTGTTAACCAGTTGTTTTTTACAGTTCAAAATCAATTGTTGGCTCCTGTGTTAAGAATTGATCATTTCTCAAATAAAGGTTATCTTTTTTAATTAATAAAATGATGAACTGAAATGAATGTAGGAAATAATTGAACTTTTAACTCTGTCAATACACTCATTATTTATTGCACCTTATAATTTCATAAGGGTAAACAATTACTACAATTAAACGGTAATTTGAACACGGCCATTACACTGGCAGATAATTTTTTACGGTGTAGATATGGATCTTTTACCACCGTCACTCACTAAGTGTGAACTATGTTTGAATTTAAATTTGATCAATATATACGTTTGCAAAATCATCAATACTTTTGATCTACTAGATATGTTTGGTTAAAACATTTTGGTCAATACACTGTCGGGGTAGATTTCGATCTGTCATACCTACATTGCGTGCTTAGTCAAGCATGATAGTTTTTGCATGTCATTTATATTAATATACGTTTTATAATATATCAAAGATGGTGTATTGTCGTTCAAACGGAAAATGTGACTTTAGAAATCAAATAAATATCAACATTTACCAATAATTAACACCCAATGATTAACGAAATCAAATATAAAACCGTGTTAAGACGGGAAGTGTTTTGTGTGTTTAGGTAATGCTCCATCCATTCAAGTGAAATGGGACTGTTTGTATAGCAAAGAGCATAAGCGTGAGCAGGAAATAGTTACTTCTGAAAAGCTTAGGTCTTATTACGGAAATAAATACCTTTCACATATCAGTATTAGAGGAGGAATTTATAATTGTTGGTCATTACTTGAAACACGATTACGACTGAAATATTACCTACCACTTGAAATAGTATTTGAAGAAGGAAAAAAATGAAGATTTATGTTTTGTAATTGGGTAGGTTTAAACATAATCAATTTTTTTCAATGCGCACCTGTATAGTTGAACAAAGCTGTAGTTTTATTATTTTTTTCTCATATTTAAGACGTTTCTTCCGTTTTGCTGTCCTTAGTGCGGTGAATGTGTACTATCTACTGTAACTGCCGTCCCACATTTATGAGCGGAAAAATATACTTTCACTCAAAATGACATCAAAGAAAAATGACTTTCTATTATGACGTCAGGAATTTCCCGGGAAAACGTGTACTTTTTTAACCCAATACACAGGACCGCAGTTACAGTAAAATAGTCTATTTCACTGATCACTAAATGACAAAACATACTTGTGTATAAGTTGATTGACCAGTTTTACTTCGTTATTAAATTTCGTGTATGTGTTCAAGTGAGGTAAAGGTCGGGCCGTCAGATTTTCCCTTTTACCATTTGCTATTCTTAAAGTTTTAAATAGACCCCTTTTAGTTCAAAAGTATCATCACAGTGTATGACTGCTACGAGCCAGTTCATGTAAGTATTTCTAATTCCGTCTTATAACCGTTAGGCGTACGTTAACAACCTATTTGCAGTTCGTCTCCTGTATAATATCATATGCATGTTGCATACATGTAAAACCATTTATTACAATGTATATTGATTACGTTTCAAAATGCATGTAGTTATTATATAACATAGACATGATTCTGTGTAGGATATTGTCATCGAGAACAAGTTTTTTGTTCTACTGAATACATGCAATTTATTATTAAACGCATATTTCCTTTACTGCCATATGATTGGACAGACATTGTTTTGATAATGGACCTTTTTACATCACAACATCAACATACTTTTTATGAAAAGGTAATCAAAATCAGATTAAAATCTGTTAATTGAAACATAAAACGACACATTCTCATTAACTGCGACTCATGAAAGGTTCTATAAAGTTTCAAAGTTCTTCTTTCTATTGAGCTGAAAGCAATCAAATTCTATACGTATCGACCTTGAATAGAAATTAATTAACCACTTCCATGGAGATATTATTGCTCGCTGTGAAGTCTATTCAAATTCTTGCATAAGCTAAAATGCGATTTATTTTATAGAATAAACCTTTTCAAGGTTAGTCGGCGCCATCTTGGATTTGCCTCAGGCCGAAACGTCATAGTCATAGTTCACTGTGACGCCACAGTTACCTAGGACGTTCTTTATAACAATTTTGACGTCACAGTAAATTTTATATATGACGTTTCGGCCTGTGGGCAAAATTGACTAACTTTGAAAGGGTTTACTGGGATATGTTCATCCTGTTCTTTGTTTCTGTGGCATGTTTACATGAAACAAACCCCGATAAAGAATGAACTATTAATTTGGGATAGCAAACTTGGAAGTAAAGCTGAAACTGCTTTATACATTGAGGCCCATATCAATCATATACATAAAATGTATCTCTGTCATTCTTCTGACATGTATGTTTTGTAGACTCTAGCATTAATTAAATTGATATATGTATACATAAATGTTTTCAATGCAACAAATTTGTCCCCTATAGCAGCATGCTGATTTCCTCGCTGAACATTTTGCTTTTACGATCATTCTGATAAATCTCCGGGTCACGTCTCCAGATCTTTAATAGATAAAACTGTATTATTAAAATGAATATGAAAGTAAACTGCATGAAATTAAAACATGCCTTTATGAAAAGATAAATTTTTTCACCCTATTGAATCTCTTAAAATTCGATTAATGGATTTTTTAAAAAGATTTTGATACGTTGTAGATCCAGCATGTATATTAATAAAATAACATTGCATAATTCATATAATTCGGAACTTGTCTTGTCTGGTTATCTTTTTACATTATAAAAATTTAAGTCCAGAAAATCATGACATACTGTTAAATTTGAGATAAGATCTTTAATCAATCGACTGATTTAAGGGTATATCTGCACCCAGTTTGTCAGTTTTTGTTCTTTTACTTTATTATATAAATACTTTGTTATGTTTAAATTTATTATGCTCAGAATATTTTTGTCTTCTAAA
Source organism: Lithophaga nigra (assembly GCA_028566555.1). Classification (NCBI taxonomy): domain Eukaryota; kingdom Metazoa; phylum Mollusca; class Bivalvia; order Mytilida; family Mytilidae; genus Lithophaga; species Lithophaga nigra. Next base: position 11,490 of record JAOXYJ010082844.1, read on the forward strand.
TGATATTTTATTGAAAAATTTCGAAATTTTACGTGCATTTCATCTTCAATTCCCTTTATGACAAACATAAAAAAATC
>JAOXYJ010082954.1:0-11564 GCA_028566555.1 Lithophaga nigra
TAAAGGAAATAAAAATGAAAGTGATTAATATAATTTGCTCATCCATCACACTGACAGTCAGTGAAGGTCTAATGAAGTTTTATTAAGAGCTGGAAACGCATAAAATTTATATGCGTTATGTAATTGGAGGCGGAATAAAAAATTATTTATTTTGAAGTAGAAATTTACGCTAGTTTGGGAAAATTTGAGTGTATTAAATTTGATTTGTATAAGTGTTGTAGTAATGGTGTTTACAATTAGATATCTTGATACAAATTTGATTGTCAATATTATAATTTGGGTGAATAGAAAATTATTGTCGGCAGTCAAGCTGGAGATAGAATTGGATTAAACAGTTTTAATTATTGTAAAGTAAAATGCATATATAATTATGATGTAATTAATTGTTCATAGTAAGGCTATGTTAACAGTAGTACGGACGCGGGATAATAAGTTATATTAATCAAAGAATTACAATTTGTATGTTTTATTAATATATCAAATATTAAATAGAAAGAAAATAAAAATATAAATAAATAAATAATTGATATAGCTGTTAAGGTACTATCAATTTTGTGGATCTTATCAGAGTCAAATCATAGTTTATGTCAACTTAATGAATTGTGAGTAAATTAAGTTTTGAATATAAAACAGAAGGAAATAGTAGAATAATATAAATGGGTATCACCTACTCGGTGAATAATTTATACCAAGCTGCAATTAAAGTGTTTGTTTGCAAAATCAGTTTTATATTCGATATTGGGTTCAAGTTTATATACAAAAGAGTAAACGCTAATTTGATTATTGGGTCAAAAGCAGTAATTTGCTTTTGATATGCCTTTAAGTGATAACAGATATGAAATAAGAAAAGACTCCAACGTTTCTAGTGCGATGAGTTTTGTTTTAGAATATATATATATATATATATTTATATAATATTGAAGCAAAGTCAACATAAATTTTAAAAGAATAATTTGGCATGAGTGTTTTCGCATGTGAATACAGAAATATAGAGCTTAAAAATATAACATGCGTAACACAGCAGTTAAATTACAATACAAATAATAATAATAATAATAATTGGGAGACTTATCCTTAAATAATCCACTAGTTATGGTTATCGATTGCATGAGATTTGATGAAATATATTCAACATGTTCGAACAGTTATTCAATGATAAAAATTTTAATGGTATCGGTTTATAGCTTAATTGAGTACATAATATAATTAAATGTCGGGAAATGTTGTGTTGATCTATCTGTATGCTAGTGTGTATATTATGAATGTGATAAAGTACTAAATGTGATCATGCATTTTGTCTTGAGGAAAAATATCAATTTGGATGACAAAATGCAGTATTGATATTAGTTTTATTTGAAAAATTTCAGCGTGGTATATATCATTGATTATTGAAATTTTTTGTTTCCCACGAGATACCAACTTAAGTGTACACATGGAACATATTTAATTTTGAAACTTGACGTTTTTATGTTCATGGTAGAAGAGGATCCTGGAGTTCAAACAGTTATCAAAACATTTTGCTTAAGACAGTATGTCTGCTAGAATAATTAAGTTTTGTCATCGTCTTCACGTAGTTATTTATCTGTAAAATGACTGTTTTTCTTTTCTGTGATTGGCAATAAAATAAGAGACATGAAAGAACGTTAATATTTACTTTTAGAAAGGGTCAGTTTGGGGTTTTACAGTTAAAAGTAAAACCGTTACCATGCTGTTCTCCTTTACATTTAATTTTATTTCTGTTCAATAGTTGCAAACCATACTTTACGAAAATAAATGTGTTCCATGCACTATATTTGATTACAGATGATTTTATTTCGGTAAACAATGTTGAAATTAAGTACTGAATATTTGATCTGTGGGTCTTGTAGCTAGATAAACTTTTTAAATATTTTTATAAATTTATTTTTATAATTTGGTAGATGAAATCTTTGGAAGAAAAGATAGAAGAGCTTGAAAAGAAATTAGAGGAAAAATCGAGCAAAGATAATTTAAGTGAAATGGAACGAGCCAAGAGGGATGTAAAGGATGAAGCTACAAAAGGAGATAAGGTTGACATTGATTTACTTTATGAAAAATTAATTGTTTTGGAGAGTATATCAAGAAAAGTTAACAAGGAGGGACATGAGAAAATGTCACTGATCATTTCAAGATTCCACACACATAAACACAAACCTGCATTCGCGGCTGCACTAGTGTTAAAATTGTTATGCAACAAAGAGGAGGAAGTTATTTTGGAAAAAGAACAGAAGTTAATGAAAAGTTTTAATAGTTCTGTTACTCCGTTACAACATGCCCCACAGCATATGAGTGCTCCTCCCCTTTTTCCATTTGGTTTCATGGGTAGTCAGCCTTATTTCTCACCATCGCCAGCACAGTTTCAACCACATAATTATGGTCGTATGTTCATGCCACGTAGACCAAGATTTAGGCCAAACAATCAGAACCCACCTCTATGTTTTAGGTGTCAGAAAACTGGCCATCTAATCAAAGATTGTCCCAACAATTCGTAGATGTTTTAGTATATCAAATGTACTGATGATTTTTGCATGCTGCTAGACATTACAGTTTATATTATAGTATATTTGTTTAGTTATATGTTGATATGATTGAAGCAAATGGATTTTTATTTTGTATCATTTTCAGATCCAGTTAAATTCATGGGAGAGAAAGATTATTTTTGAACCGAATATACAGTATTCAAGGGAAATTTCATGGGTCAATTACAAGCGCGACTCATTTGATAAAGATACATCAAATTTAATTTCTGCAGAGGAAGTTTTTTCCAGAGCTTTGCGTGGATTTTCTCCAGATATTGCGAGTTTACCTTTTAGAAACGATAAAACGTTTGTGTCTGGTCAGTTACACAAGAATTTAGATGAGTGGAAATTAATTTTGAGAGATTCCCCAGACAAAGTTGAAATTATGAATTGACTAGAAAATGGAGTTAACATTAATGAATATATTAAGCCTTTCAAAGGCACCTTTTGGGGAGTACATTATGATACAGACTTTCCTCCTGCTAGAGTGTTCAAAAACGCCAGTAACTGTAAGCGTTTTGTAGATTTTATTAATAACACAATTATAGAAAGGCTAGCCAACGGGTCTATTGAATACTTAGGAAGGGTGGGTTCAGTGGAACCACCGCACATTGTGTCTCCTTTAACAATTGAACCTACAAAACCAAGAATGTGTATAAATTTAATGTACCTAAATAACTGGATTCAAGACATATCTTTCAATTTAGATACTTTAAAATATGTTCCAAGAATTGTGAAAGATGACGCTTTTTTCACGATTATTGACGATAAATCAGGCTTTGACCATGTGTCTTTGTCTCCAGAGTCGTTTAAATTAGTTGGTTTTCAATGGGCAGGACATTATTTTTGGTACAAGTCATTGCCGTTTGGATTCAAACTATCCAGCTATATTTATCATACAATCAACCTGCAACCTACTTCATATATCAGAAGAAACTTTTACATCCCAATGTTTTTGTATATTGATGATCGTCTTGTTGAGGAAGTTAGAAAACCTGAAATTCCTAGCGGTAAACAAAGTGCAGTTTTGGCAAATTTTATAGTCTGCCAAATTTTGATAAGACTAGGATATTGCATCAATATTGATAAAACATGTTTTTTGCCTTTGCAAAACCCCATTTTTCTGGGTTTTGAAATTGACTCAGTAAACAGGTGTTTCAGAATAACTGATAGTAAAAAACAAAAATTCGCACAGCTAAGAGACATGTGTCTAGCTAGAGACAGTATTCCTGTATTAGATTTACAGCGATTAACGGGCAGGTGTATATCTTTTATGTTGGCAGTCCCAGCGGCAAAATTATATACGCGAGAAATGAACAAGCATATAGCGATAGGCATTAAATCAAAAGCAGACATTACAATAACAACTCCATTAAAAGATGAATTATTAGCGTGGAAATTTTTGGACAATTGGACCGGGAAGTTGGAATGGAAGAAAGAGCGTCATCTGAAAATTAGTATTTTTACAGACGCGTCAAATTACAAATGGGGTGGATTTTTTCAGCTCCATGGCGTAAGAACAGAAATAGGTGACTATTGGTCTGAAGAGTTCAAACATCTTCCAATTATGATCCTGGAAGCACATGCACTTAAAAATGTCATGTTGTCCCTTAAAAATCACATTCAAGGCCATCGAGTTGATGCTAGTATTGATAACCAGGCTTTATTATATGCTTGGAATAATGAGGGATCAAAATCATCGGAGTTGAACGTTGTTTTAAAGGAGTTATTTAATTTGACGATTGATTTAGATATAGCGTTAAATCTAGTTTACGTACCCTCTAAAGAAAATCTAGCTGATGACCCGTCCAGAATTTTAACAAAGACTGATGCAATGTTGTCATGCGAGGTCTGGAAAAAACTTCAGAAATATTTTGGGGGTGTGAACGGTCATACTTGTGACCTCATGGCTCTAGACTCTAATTGTATGAAATCGAGAACTGGTGAATTGTTGAAGCATTTTACACCCTATCAAACTCCTGGATCTGATGGTGTAAATGTGTTTGCGCAAATTTTATCAAAATGTGAGAATTATTATGTTTTTCCACCATTTCACCTTGTCATTCCTATGTTAAAATTTATTGTGGAAAATGATATTTCATGTACTATAATATTGCCTATTACAAATCAGATGTCCGTGTGGTTACCAGGTTTTTATGAGAAAATTAGTGACGCATTTTTAATTGGTAACAGAGGACAAAAAGGTATTTTAAAGATACCGACAAAAAATGGTTTTATTCCGGACAAGTATGGCCTACAGTACAATTTATGGGCAGTCCGAATTGATCATCAGAAAGTTACTTTTCCTTTTGGAAAAATTATGTTGTATAAATTTCCTTTCGCAGCAAAATGTTTTCATTTGTTATTTGTAGGAGATTCTATGATAAGATTTTTACTCTGTAACAAGAATTTTCAAAATCCCATGATTCATGTTTCCTCAGAGGGCGGAGCACTCATTCGTAAGGTGAAAAACAATTTAGAAAACCTGCTGAAGACTTATAATCCGATAATTATCTTTATACAAGCAGGTGTTAATAACTTGAGTAAGTCATATTTGTTTTCAAGTGAATACCAACAAATGTGTCAATCGCAATCCGAGTTGATGGATTTTGTGAGGTTTCTTCAAAATTACTGTCGGAAATCCGAGATTACAAAGATAATTTGGTCTTCAGTAACTTTGACCAAAGATGAGTTTATCAATGCCAGAGCTGACATGTTAAATGACAAAATCAGAGAGTGTTGTAATGAGAATGGTTGGTCATTCATGAGTAATTCAGATGTTACAGTTCATCATCTGCGTGACAATGTACACTTCAATCAGTTGGGAGAACGTGTATTTGTTAAAAATGTTATAGAATTAATGAACAGACTTTTTTAAGCTGGTATTTTTCCATGTATATAATATCTGATTAGTTTTGTGTGTAATGTTTATTTTGTACACAGCAATATGTGTAATGATAAATGCGTTTTATATTCTTTTTCAGGATTTTTACATGAAAAACTTTCGGTGCCTTTCCATTTTGTGTAACAAATGTGAAACAGCTAATGATATTGATTACAGTTTTTGTAAGAATTGTGGCATTTCGAGAAATCAGGCCAATAGAAGTGATCAAAATATTGGGTTGCAAGATAACAACCGTGATAATATTATGTCCGACATCGATTCTAGGCTTAAACATTTAGATGATTTATTAGATTCGTCCAATTATTCTAAGCAAAAATGCAGTTTGAAGTCGGAGGTTTCAAATTTTTTGGAAAAAATTGAAAAAGGGAAAAATCTAATGAACGCAATGCCCGATGACATAAGAAAGTTTTTAATATTCAAAGAACAATCGGGTCGTACACAATTACATATTGATACTTGTTCTTTTCGGGGAATGCCAGGAATCAAGGGTTGTAGTTGTAAAAGGACATTAACTGCAAAATCTGTTGACACGATTTTAGGAAAGATACGTGCAATTTTGCGCGATATGGGTCGTTCTGGTGAGTGGAATCCAATGTTATTAACTGGCAATCCAGCATCATCCCCGGTGTTAAAGAGGCATATTCAAGCTATTACATTGGAACAGTCTCGTTCAGAAATTTCCAGAAAGCAAGCAGTTCCTATGATGTTTGATAAGTTAGGAAGGTTATGTCGGTATCTGTCATACAATATTGCTGTTGAGAAAAATCCAATTTCAAATTTTTTATTGGCGAGAGATCGAGCATATTTCTCGGTCATTTGTCACTCAGGTGGCAGAGGTGGGGATCTAGGACTTTTAACTAGTAACAGATTATTTCAGATGCAGGATTCCGGTGGGGTATTTGTGTCACAAGTTGTTGGTAAGGTTGCATCAATTGACAATCCAAACAATTTTATTTTATTGCCAACCAAGGATAATGACATATGTCCTGTTTCACTATTGAAAGATTACATGTCTACCGCAGAGAAAACAGAAATTGATTTGAAAACTGGTTATTTATTCCGAGCAATGGATGTAAAAACTAAATCAATCGTTAACAAAGCTGTAACTTCAACGAGTATGACTGATAGGTTAAGAAAACACTTGACGGCTATTAATCTTTACGAAGGTGAAACGTCACATAGCAGTAGACGGGGCTGTTCTATCACTCTACGAATGTTAGGAGTGGCTGATAAAGAGATCAGCAATCATATTGGATGGAATTCCAAAAACATGATTAACCATTATGCTAACATTGGTGGTATATTGAGTCCTGCTGGGGCAGCATCGACCTTATCTAACGCGGCAGAAAACTTCGACAAAGGAACGTCAAAATTAAATCAGGTGTCTAATTGTTTTTCAAATGTAAATAATCTCCAAAGATTTTATTACTAAGGTGTTTTTTCTTACCTTAAGGGGTTTTGATTTAAGTATTGGATAGTTTATTTTTAGGATTGTTTAAGCTTTGTTATATGTTTTTCTTTAGTCATATATGACAGGTTTTGTTTAAATACGAATTGTCACTATCTGTAGAATTTAGTAATAAATTTTGAAGTTTACATTTTAACTATTATTTAACCATAAATGCCATGTTTTTACAAACGAATGGTTTGTTCTTCCATATCTTATAAATGAAGGTGACATCAGGGAACTTGTAATATACCACTATTATTAAGGAGGTTGTATTTTTTTACCTTTTAAGTTTCTGTTTTAAACTCCTAGGGAATACAAGAAAATGGAAGGGATACTGTTTGCATAGATTTTATTAAATAAAATTCAACAACAAATTAACATAGTTCGATATCAAAATATTACAAATAAAATAAAAATAAATTAAAATGACATGTTTTAAGAACAACTCTCGGATTATTGATAATTGCACATTAAAGTTGTTTTGTGTTTGTTTTTGTTTGTTTGTATGATTAAACTTGTTTAAAGAGGGTCAATGTAAACAGTGTGCATAAATTTCTGACAACTGTATTTCTAGAGAGTTGGTAAGTTTTTCAAACAAACTGTCTAAAATATATGTCTCCTTTGTTTGTGTTTGTACAGATTGTTACCCAGTGATTGTATCCAGTGTGATGTATTTGTAATGCATTCTCCTTGAATATCTGTGAATTTATCATTCAGGTCCATTTTTGTTGTTTTGTTTTGTAACCTGGCGCTAAACATGTATCTCGGAACCCTTTTATATGGGGGAACTGTTTTGCTAATATCGACTGTGCATATTCCATTATGATGGAATTAAACCATGATTGTTTATCTGTGATAATTTTCATGTCTGCCTGTTTCAACTCGCCTACCCAAAGACTGTCCTCTGATATGACGTGTTCCTGATTTTTTTGGTATGAAAGTCGATTTTCTTTTTTTTTCACCTGGTTAATTTTTACCACGTTTCATCTGATATGTGCCTGAAATCCATACAGAGATCTATTACATCCATATCACCAGGAGATCTTACTTCATTTATTGGATCCAACACAAACTGTGGTTTTTTCTTGGAAACTGGTGTGTTTGTTTCATAGTGGAACATATTAAATCTGTACCTATAGTGTATTGCACTGATGATGGTGTTTTGGGTGTGTTTAAAGCAAATGTTGAGTCTGGAGCGGGTTCAACAATAGGTTTAGTGTCATACTCGTTTCCAGCCTGATTGTCGATTCTTTTTTACTGTTTATAGTCAAATGATATTGACGATGTCCTTTTTCAATTGGTTCTTGCTCGCTTTTGCTGCCAGTATGTGAAAGCATGTTGTCGTGGATGGACACTGACATAAAGTTAACACAATATTTGCCACCTCTACATTGAAAACAACAGCACCCTGGGAAGGAACAAGTGTGATGAGATTTTGGTATACCACATATTATATTTTGCTTGTGTGTACAGCTGTGTGGGTGATGCAATTAGTTTGCTTTTTTTGGTGATCTCTTCGGCAATATCTGACCATGATCAGAATCACACACGTCGTCTGTTTTATCGTGAGTGTCATGCTGTGTAATATGGGTGTAACTGTGTCAGAAGTTGTTGATGGTTGTTTTTTTTTCAGGTATTCGATAATGTCTGATTGGGCTATGAGTTTCTTAGGTAGTACTAACTCGTCTGGTTCTACAGAAGCCCTAAAAAGCTCAAATTTCAGGTGATAATCCCCTTGTCACACAAACCTCTCATAATCTCAAAATATTCAAAATTCTGAAGAAAGTGAAACCCATATCAACATATATCAACTGGCAACTCTTTCGAATCATTCTCCTGCTTTCAGACAGCATTGTAGCTCTCTGATGGGTTAATTATTGGTGATACCAGAATAAGGATCATTTACCTGCGTGATCTGTGATGTCAGACTTCAGCTCCTTCTCAAAATAGTTTATAACAGGTCCTGACCACTTAAATGTTAAGGAATCAGCCCAGATATGAATTCCTCCTCAGAGTCACAGTCCTCAACATCCTTTTCAGCTGGTCGAGATAAACCTTGCTGTTGTCTGAAGCACACTTGTTCTGTTGCAACCAGTAATTAAAATCCCCAAGCAAATAGTGCCAACAAAGAAGAAGAGGACAATCTGGAAGTATGCTACTAACTGATTCGCGGTCCACAACAATAGTACTCTTCTTTATCGAGATTTAAGGGATTACTGTCTTGAGAAAGTTAAAAAAGCACTCATGAACACTACCGAATTTTCTGTCATGGATAACAAAAAAAAAACCAAGTGGTATAAGAGGACTTTCCTTAAATAATATATGTTTGAAAACAATAGCAGAAACATAACAGCCCCCTAAATTAAAAGTAGTATCACAGGATAAAAACAACTGCTGATTGAACTGTGTAATAATCTCTGGCAGGCTGACAATAGTTACTAAATCAGGATACAGTGTAACCAGTTTGACAAACCCATCTAAGCGAGAGGACAACTGAAATAAGCTGTACAAATCATCTCTACTTAATATATTACCTTCTCTCTTCTTCCGTTGTTTGTTTTTTACTTGTTTTGTGCTTCTTGAGCTACTCTTTGCAGCTCGCTGTCGACCAACCTATATGAATACCATTTTTCTATATACCCTTTTTTGCCCCGCCTTCCTCTGTCTTGATCTTCTCTCTCACTGGCGGCATAGTACGCTTGAACTCGGTATCATACTTACTATTCCCATAGGCCATAGGAATATATATAGTCTCATCTGCAATGTAACACTGTATAATGATCTATAATAAACCAAAACAAGACAGGGATCAGAATAACCTTTTTAAACTTCAATGAAAAGTTTGGTCTGTTACGGCGTGACTTCATCTCCATACCTTGTAGTCGAATTTTGTAGTGCAAATTCGAATACTGAAAATCATCAAATGAAAATGTACGAATACCATCCCGAATCCACGTATACTGATCACATTTCCAATCATCGGGGTTACTACTACGTATGACAAAAAAGTCAACCCACTAGGTTTAACCGGTGGTAGACTAACAACCGTATCCTCTTCAAGAGTAGATAATATACTGGTCTCCTTACTAAGCTCCACTATGCCTGTAAAATATGGCATCGCAAGACAAGTATCATGTATAATTTATTGTACTTGTAAGACAGGTTTTGTACAAAGGTTTCGCTCGTTCCGTCACTGAGTGGAATCTGTTGCTGTCAAGATTTTTAGATGTTAAATAGATAAAAATGTATCAACCTACATATTTTTCTAATATTCATAGTCAGATCTGACAGAATATGGAATGATTTTTGGTAGACATATAAAAGACTTTATTTAAGACCAAAGACACTCGTGGCAGAAATGGTATTAATTTTTCAGTGCACCGATGTGGTCCTGTCGATATTTTTTTATGTTACTGTAACAGTGGTAAAAATTTTCAAATTATTTCTTTTTTTAGCTCAACTGGACCGAAGGGCTATTTGAGCTATTGCCATCACTTGGCGTCCGTCGTCGTCGTCGTCCCGGTCCGGCGTTAGCTTTTCACATTTCAATCTTCTCCTTAGAAACCACTGAGCTTAATTGAACCAAACTTGGCAGGAATGTGCATTGGAAGGTCCTCTATAAAAATCATGTTCATTGTTCCAATTGAATATTCAACATGCCGCCAGGGCCAATAATGTGTTTTGATTGGATGAAATTTCAAAGATCTTATAGTCAGGCACTACACAGCCGATGCAGTTGTTTTATTGTGTACATGATCCTTGGCAGGTCCTCTACTAAAATTGCGTCCGTGGTGCCAATCAAAAATCCAGGATGGCTCCCACCGCGGGACAAAGTTTAACATTGGACCCCATAGGAAATACACTTGAAAATCATCTCCTTGGAAACGACTATGACGGTTGAAGCTAAACATATCCACAAATGTTTATTGGAAGATCCTTTACCAAAATTGTGTTCGTGGTGCCAATCTAAAATTTAAGATGGCCGCCACGCAGGACAATGTTTAACATTGGACCATATGGGAAATACACTAGAAGATCTTCTTCTTGGAAATGACTATGACAGTTGGAGCTAAACATCTACATAAAAGTTCATTAGAATGTCCTTTACCAAAAATTGTGTTCATGGTGCCAATCAAAAATTCAAGATGGCCACCACCGCGGTACAAAGTTTAACATTGGACCCTATAGGAAATACACTAGAAGATCTTCGTGTTGGAAATGACTATGACAGCTGGAGCTAAACGTATACTTAAATGTTTATTGGAAGGTCCTTTACTGAAATTGTGTTCTTGGTGTCAATCCAAAATCAAAGTTGGCCGCCACCGTGGCACAAAGTTTGATCCTATGGGAAATACACTTGAAGATCTTCGTGTTGAAAACGACTGTGACAGTTGAAGCTAAACATATACATAAATGTTTATTGGGAGGTCCTTTACCAAAATAGTGTTTGTGGTGCCAATCCAAAATCGAAGATGGCCGCCATCGTGGGACAGATTTTAACATTGGACCCTATGGGAAATTCTTGGAAATTTCTGGTCAGTTTAGAACAGTAGAGCCTCTAGTTGTAATCCTCATGGTCATATTTAACAGAATATGCAAGATTTTTTTATATACATTTATTTAAAAGATTTCATTCATCTTGTATCAATAACGAAACAATGTCAAACAATAC